>VSMD01018121.1:0-37598 GCA_008750895.1 Mirza zaza
CACACAAACATTTATAGCAGCTTTATTCATAATTACCCCAAATTGTTAGCAACTAAGATGTCCTTCAATAAACAAACTGTGGCATATCCATACAATGGAATATTCTTCAACTATAAAAATGAATGAGCTGTCAAGCCACAAAAAGACATGGAGAAACCTTAAATGCATATTGCAAAGTGAAAGAAGTCAGTCTGAAAAGGCTATATACTATATGATTCCAACTATATGACATTCTGGAAAAGGTAAAACTATAGGGATAATAAAAAGATCAGTATTTCCCAGAGGTTCAAGGAAGGAGAGGAAGGGATGAATAGGTTGTGCATAGGGGATTTTTAGGGCAGTAAAATACTTCTGTATGATAATGTAATGGTGAGCACATGACATTATGCTTTTGGCAAGACCCATAGAATGAACAACACAAAAGTGAACCATATGGTAAACTATGAATTAATAAAAATGTAGCAATGTTGGGTCAGCAATTGAAACAAATATACCACACCAATTCAAGATGTTAATCATAGGGGAAACTAGAGGGAAGGAGTATATGGGAACTTTCTGTTCAATTTTTCTGCAAACTTCAAACTGCCTAAGAAATAAAGTCTATTAAATTAAAAAAAAAATCCAACAATGAAAGCTAGCAAGGTGGAGAGATAGGCACAAGTGTATACTGCTGACAGCACTGGAGGTTGTCCAGACTCTCCAGAGAACAATTCTCAATGCTTAACCCCACTGGGAAAGATAACGGTTTGAGATTTAATAACCCTGTCATCCTACATCATCCCACAAAAAGAATGAAGAGAAAACAAGAACTACATGCGCTATGATGCTTGTTTAAACGTTTCAGACAAGAATCATGAAGATCACCTGGATTAATGGGGGAGCTTAACAAATTAACGATAAGCGAAAAAAGACATAAGGGTAAATATTCATCTGGTTGCAATTTGCATAAACCTCAACTCCAAATGAGAGGAAGTCAGAAGAGGCCAAAAAGAAACTGTGCTAAAGACAGTTGTGCTAAAAAGAAGGGTTGTAATTTTTAAAACATAAAATTGTTGAAATAAAAAGATGCCAGCATGGAGCTAAGAGGCAGTTCTACAGCGGACATTAAACTTGCCTGCTTGGTTGCCAGTCTCTCCCTCTTGGGGTTTCCCTCAGTCTCCCCATAGCCTTCCGGTTATCACCTGCACCTCATCTCCTCTAGGTCCTGCAAAGAAAAACATCCCTCTATTCCTCCTCTAATTCATGCCAGTGTAAACACTGAGGTGGGGAACTTCTTCTTCAAAGAGTTTTCTTCCTTTCCTCTCTTATAACCCCCCCCCCACCAGAGGTCCAGCTTCTGCTTGTATATATTTTTAAATGTGATATTCTTCAAATGAGGATGTGATGTTTTGTTTGTCTCATGGAACAGAGCGTCGTGATGGGACCTCATGATTCAGTATCCTATGTTGATCTTCAGGGAATCTGATATATTCTTAAAGCAATGTCCATGTGCAGAAACAGGCAGTTTCACACTGTTGGTGGAAGTATATACTAGTATGATCTCTATGGACAGCAGTTTGGCAATATCGACCAAAATTTCAAATGTACATACCATCTGACTTAGCAATTTCACATCTAGTCTACAAGTAGATGCATGTGTATGAAAAATGGCATATATCCAAGATTATTCATGGCATCCCTACAGGTAATAATGGCAAAAAAATTAGAAAAAGCATAAATGTTTATCAATATGGAACTTCCATACGATACAGACATAAATGAGGTGGCTCCTTACATATTGACATGGGTAGATCTCCAAAATATATGGAATAAAAACAGCAAATATAAAACAGTGCATTTTATGTGCTGCCACTGGCATAAAAAAAAAATCTGTGGAAGGACAGTCAAAAAATTACTAACCAGGGTTGCCTGTGGAAGGATGACTAAATGACTGCGGCATAGCAATGGGAAGGTGACTTTTTACTGTGTATCTTTCATACTTAAAGAAAAAAATTAAGCCTTGAGAATGTGTTGCCTATGCTAAATAAATAAAAGAATTAAAAAAAAAAACCTAAAGCCTTTTTTTGGCTACAGGAATATCTATGATTCTCTCTTTTCATGAGGCAGACGGTCCAGCGCTGACAGGAGGGGTTCTGTGACATTACAGGTCTGCAGCAAACCACATCTGAAAACGCAGCTTCATAATTCATGGATGCCATTCTGGAATTTCATATGGGAAGTTGATTACATTGAGCATGAGGCAATAGCAGGTGTATACAGGACCGGAGGACAGGGTGGCTTCAACGTGTATATCCCCAGTCTGGTGGGTCTGGCTGAAGTGGTAGTCTAAGCAGGGACTACCTTTCTCCCTCATTGTCCCATGTAGCACTGGGACAGTACTTCCTAGGTTGAGAGGATGATCTCAGAGAAAAGAACTCTAGTTTCAGGTACTCCTGCCACATCCCTCCATCTAAGCCTCAGGTCAGGTCTACAACCTGAAGAAGCTCCCAGTTCCTTGGTTCTTATCTTAACTGTATGGGTCTCATGCTTTATCAACAATCCCAAAGCAGCAAGAACTTTTTTTTTTTTTCAGACGGTCTTGTTCTGTCACCAGGGCTAGAGTGCCGTGGCATTAGCCTAGCTCACAGCAACCTCCTGGCTCAAGCGATCCTTCTGCCTCAGTCTCCCAAGTAGCTGGGACTACTGGTGTGCACCACCATACTCTGCCAATTTTTCTATTTTTAGTAGAGACGGGGTCTCACTTTTGGTCAGGATGGTCTCGAACTCCCCAGCTCAAGCAATCCTCCTGCCTTGGCCTCCCAGAACCCAGCCAGGAACTTCTAACAAATGCAGTTATAAAGTGAGATATAGTATAAGTCTAATAAGTTGTATCTGGGCTTCTCCGAGATAAACAATTCACTGGAGGGCAAGCTCGGGGGAAAAATGTTAAACCCAAGGTACTAGAAGAGGTACTCTTTCAGCTGATGAGAGTATAACTGACCATGAGGCTTTTAATGACCTATCAACATCGCAGATCTTTCTGATTCTGAACTTTAAGTGAGGAGCCTGAGTTGGCCCCATACTTCTACCAGCAAAACAGGTGATTGCATAGGCTTTGTGAGACTCTAACAATTTTATACCTTGTTTGATAACTGCCAGTGCAAGAGGAATTTGAGATTTATCAGTAGCTTTTAAAGCAAGTTAGGGCTGTCAGTTTAAGATGCTCAGCTGTACTTGGAATTGTCTCTGTTTTGTTTTGTTTTTCACTCACCAGGACAAAATTTTCTTGTTCCATTAAGTGGTAGATGCTGATTACCTGTCAACTCTAAACTAATTTTGTCAATTAGCATGGACTATGTCTTGTGCTCTTGTTTCCCCAGTCAGAGACTCTCCTTGCAACATAAACATCGACATCTAAATGACACGTGAATAAACACAGCTGAAGGATGGCTTCCAGATGCAGTTAAAGGATTACACTGCCATGGTATGTGTTTTCCTTAACACTTGACTTTTTTTTAGAGGAAAATAACATTCTTACTTTCTGTTATACAGATTATAATTTAAGTTCCTGGAGAGCATGTCTTTTGACTTAATTAGCACATAACAAAGAATGTGCCAAAGATACCAAATGATTAATGCAATTAGGTCACATAGGTAACTGAGCTCTTTAATTCAAATCTGAATCCGGATTCAGTTCCACTCATTGTGAATTAGATCTAACTGAAACTCCTGAGACCAGATCTGAAACCCTTCATCTTCTACAGAACTATGAGCTCCTTACGAAAAGCTGCTAGCAAGGGAGTAAAGACTGAGTTAAAGAATGAAGGAGGGCCGGGCACGGTGGCTCACGCCTGTAATCCTAGCACCCTGGGAGGCCGAGGCGGGCGGATTGCTTGAGGTCAGGAGTTTGAAACCAGCCTGAGCAAGAGCAAGACCCCCGTCTCTACTAAAAATAGAAAGAAATTAATTGGCCAACTAAAAATATATAGAAAAAATTAGCCGGGCATGGTGGCGCATGCCTATAGTCCCAGCTACTCGGGAGGCTGAGGCAGGAGGATCGCTTGAGCCCAGGAGTGTGAGGTTGCTGTGAGCTAGGCTAACGCCATGGCACTCACTCTAGCTTTAGCAACAAAGTGAGACTCTGTCTCAAAAAAAAAGAATGAAGGAGGGGCCAGGCATGGTGGCTCATGCCTGTAATCCTAGCGATCTAGGAAGTTGAGGCAGGGGGATTGCCTGAGCTCAGGAGTTCAAGACCAGCCTGAGCAAAGTGAGACCCCATCTTTTACTAAAAGTAGAAAAATTAGCCAGCTGTTGTGGCGTGTACCTGTAGTCCCAGCTACTTGGGAGGCTGAGGCAGGAGGATCACTTGCGCCCAAGAGTTTGAGGTTACAGTGAGCTATGATGCTGCTGCTGCACTCTACCCAGGACTACAGAGCGAGAATCTGTCTCAAAAAAATTAAAAAAAAAATAAAAATAAATGAAGGAGGAAAGGAATTGAGGCCCTCACCACCATATTCCTTCCCAACCATATCACACCACTTTCCCAGCCCTAAGCTGGATGGACCACTTTTTCCTCACCTGGAATATCATCTTGCCTTGTCTCTGACATCCATGTTCACCACTTCCTCCCAGACCCAGGTCAAACACAAGCTGCTTTCCCTGGCTAATGTCATGCCAGACTGTCAGACTCCAGCCCCATGTTCCCTCTGCACTTGGCAATGAAGCTGTACCTGGAGGCTCATTGGTGGTGCTCCACAAGGGCATGGATCTATCTCCCCTGTCATTGTCTCCTCATGCTGTGCCACAGTGCCCAGCACTCAGCAGACATTCACTGGGTATTACTTTAGCGAAGGAAGGAACCTTGCCACCACCACCAATACCCTGTGTAGAGCTCAGCAGTTTCCAAAATGCTCTCAGATACACAGATGCATTTTCTTGTGTACTGTAAGCACTTAATTCATCAATGCTCATAATGGGAGGGGCTGAGAAGTCAGCTCATTTCTAGTCTAAAGCAGTCATTTTGCAGATGAAGAGACAGAGGCCTGCATTGCCTTAGGAGTCCCAAAGGATCACATAGCTACCTGGTGGTGCAGCCTAAACCACCAGTGTTCTTCCCCCCCATACTCCTCTGTCTCTTGCCTAGTAATAGTGTTCTTTCAGTTCCCAAGAGTAGATACTTACTAGACTCCAACAGACGTGAATGTCCAGCTGCTTACTCAGTATCTCTACTTTGATATCCAAAAATATCTCAAACTGGACAAGTTTAAAAGTGAATTTCTTATCTCCCTCTTCTCACAATCTGCCCCCCTTCCAGGCTCCTCCATTTCAGGTTAAATGGGAATTCCACCCTTTAGTTGCTCAGCCCAAAAATGTGGGAGCTATCCTCAACTTCTCTATTTATTTCACATGCTGCATCTAATCCATCAACAAATCCTGCTGGCTCCTTTCAAAATATACCCAGAATCCAACCATTTCCCACTCTTCCATTGCATTACTTTGGGTCCAAGACACCAACTTCTCTTGCTTAGACTACTGTAGTAGCCTCCTAACCAGTTCCCCTCCTTCCACTTTTTCCTGAGTACAGCGTATTCTCAAACAAGCAGCCAGAATGATCTTTTCAAAATATAATCATATCACTTATCTTCCTAGAATCCTCTAGTGGCTCCCATCTCACAACTCACAATAAAAGCCAGTGTCCTATGTGATTTGCTCCTAATCCACTCCCACCCAGATGCCAGCTGTTTCCCCTATCTCAGGCTGGCCTCCTGTGTTTCTGGAATATGTATACAGGGCACACTCCTGCCTCAGGGCCTTTGTGCTTGCTGTTCTCCATGACTGGAATAAGCTTCCCCCAGATAAATGCTTGGCTCACTTCCTACCTTCCTTCAGGTCTTTGCTCGAATGGTACCTTTTCAGTGAGACCTTCCTTGACCACTCCAGTTCTCTGCTTAATTTTCTCTGTCTCTCCCTTGTCCATTGCCCAAAAGGTAAGCTCATTGTTCCAACCCCACTGCCTAGATAAGTACGTGGCACATAGCAGGTATTCAAATATTTGTGGAATGAATGAATGAATGAGTGAATGAATGAACATCCATACCTTTAGGATCTCTCAGAAATCTGAAAGCTTGAGGTCAGAAGCAGAAGACCCTAATTGAACTCTGGTCTCTCTCCTGCCCTGGGCCTCTCTTTCTCCACCTTCTTCTCAAGTCCAGTCCAACCCTTTACCATCAGAAACCATACCTGAGCTGGGAAGCAGGGAAGGACCAGGCACTTGTTGCTAGGCCCTTACAGTTCCTATGCCACCAGATGCAGAATTCTACAGGCTGCTAATTTTTTTCATTTTGGTATCCTGATATCTCACTAACAGAAGAGGTCAGAGATAGGTCAGGACTAAGTATACTACTTAACCTAAATAACAGTACTAACTCAGTAACGGAGGTGCTTTGAGGTATTTTCCAAGGAACAGTGCTAGAATTGTACTTGTTCATCTAGCTGCCTGCCCCCCCACCCCAATCTTTTTTTTCTGAGACAGAGTCTTGCTCTGTTGCACAGGCTAGAGTGCGGTGGTGTCAGCCTAGTTCACAGCAACCTCAAACTTCTGGGCTCAAGTGATCCTCCTGCCTCAGCTTCCCGAGTAGTTGAGACTATAGGCATGTGCCACCATGCCTGGCTAATTTTTTCTATTTTTAGTAGAGACAGGGGTCTCGCTCTTGCTCAGGTCGGTCTCCGGACCTCAAGTGATCCTCCCGCCGTGGCCTCCCACAGTGCTAGGATTACAGGCGTAAGCCACCGTGCCTGGCGCCCCCCAATCTTTTTGTTATGGATTTCTAATATATACAAAAGTAGTAGTAATGAACCTCATGGATCTATCACCCAACTTCAATAATTACCAACATTTTGCCACCTTGGTTTCCGCTATTCCCTAATTGTCTCTGCAATTTCCACTAAATATTTCATCTAGCTGTTTTCTTGATAACAGGTCTATATAAGACAGACCCTGACATTGCTGCCACTGTGTTTAGCAACTGTCTCAACCAGTCTCTCTAGTCTTAACAGAAATATGGTTAAAAAAAAAAGCACTGATACCCATTCCACCCAAGCAATGACTTAAAAAGGAAGTGTCTAAATTCCAGACTGTTTAAATCAAGGGACCTGCCCACTATCATGTTTGGAGGGCTTTGGGGAGGGGGTTGTTGTGGCTATAAAACGAATGTAGACAAGAGCTGTTTTTACTTGAATGTTCCTGATGCAGAATTTCTGAGTAAGTTAATTCAACCCAGTAAGTATTTACTGACTACCTGCTAAATATGAGGAACAGGATTAAAATGACAGAAGGTAAAGAAAACCCAGCCTCTGTTCTTAAGGGAAGTCACAGGGTGGGGGAGGGGTGAGACGTACACAAATAACTAAAATACAAAGCAGAATATGTTCTCTGCCCTAAGAAAAAATCAGCAAATCTAAGGCAAAAGCTCCTTTTCTTTAATCCACCCACAGAGGTTGTAAATGCCAGTATATATCCCTTCTTTAACTCTAGTTTTGCCCTCTGCTTTATTTATTGTTCTACAGCCAATAAGTACATTATAGGAGCCCTGGGAATTTGGTGACCCACAGAACAGACTTTTTCGTCATTGTTTTTTTTCTCTCTTTTTTTTTTTTTGAGACAAGGTCTCACTCTGTCACCCAGGCTGGAGTGCAGTGGCCTCATCATAACTTACTGCAACCTCAAACTCCAGCCCTTAAGCAATCTTCCTCCAGCCTCCGCCTCCCACAGTGCTAGGATTACAGGCATGAGCCAACTCACCTAACTAGAAGAGAGTTTGGGATGTGTACTGTTTAATGTCATATTTTGCTACTGACCACCCAGTCTTCTGTGGGAGGTGACTGGAAAACAATGGGGCTTATTCAATGCAGGCAGAGGCTGACACTTAAAGCATTCTACCCTGAGGGCATATATAGCAACCAGCTTCATAAACAGGATAGGATAGTGGGAGTGCTTCCAGGAGAGGCAGCTAGAGAGATTCTGAAGGGCTTCTTAGGGCTCTCTCCTTGTTACCTAAAGGACTGAGATCTTGGCGATCTATTACAAGAAGCCATCAGAAGTTCTACAGAAGAGTGTAGTTCTCTGGAGAAACCAGAGGCTGATGAGGTTTAGATGGATAGTGCTATGTATGAGAACAGCAGGGTCATTCACGTGGCTCTGGAGTAGACCATGGGAGAGTGGAGGAAGAAAGGTCCAGAGGTGGGATGGGAGGGAGGTTTACACTGTAATCAGTTTGTTATCAAGATTGGTGAGAAGAGGATGGTTAGGGAGACAAAAAAGAGGAAGGCAGGAAGGAGAAGGCACCGAAACACAGAAAGAGGGGAAGGGTGAAAGATGATTCTGGCGATCACTGATGAAAATGATGGAGGAATCTGAGAGGTAGGAACTCAGGATGTTGGGCAGGGGTGTGAGAGGTCTTAGAATGGGAGGGTGGCTATGAAGGATGGGTTCACATTAGGATGGAAGGGGCTCATTGTAATGAAGCTGAGCACATCAGGAGGCCACCAGATGAAGGGCTAATTAGATGAAGGTTTCAGGTAACAGAATGCAGCTGAGTACAACAGAAGTGCAGGGAGAGTTAGACCACTGAGATTGAAAATAGGAAGGAATCACAGGATGAAAGAGGACTGGGCTAAAGGGTTTTAGAGTATATGGACACATGGATTCCTGGGGGTAAGGGACTTAAACAGATGACAGGATTTGAGGTAAAGTGCTAGTGAGGTGGGAGACACCTTAGGATGAGTGAGATCACAGGGTGCTCCTTGGAGTCCTTGGGAGCTCCAAGGACTCAGAGTGAGACGATACCAGGGCAAAGGATGAAAAATGGTATTAAGGTTGACTGGGGGCCGGGCACGGTGGCTCACGCCTGTAATCCTAACACTCTGGGAGGCTGAGGCGGGTGGATCGCTCAAGGTCAGGAATTCGAAGGACTCAGTTTTTTCTTTTTTATTTCTTGAGACAGAGTCTCATTCTGTTGCCCAGGCTAGAGTGCCATGGCATTAGCCTAGCTCATAGCAACCTCAAACTCCTGGGCTCAAGCAATCCTGCTGCCTCAGCCTCCTGAGTAGCTGGGAATACAGGCATGCGCCACCCAGCCTGAGCAAGAGTGAGACCCCATCTCTGCCGAAAAATAGAAAGAAATTAATGGGCCAACTAAAAATATATAGAAAAAAAATTAGCCGGGCATGGTGGTGCATGCCTGTATTCCCAGCTACTCAGGAGGCTGAGGCAGCAGGATTGCTTGAGCCCAGGAGTTTGAGGTTGCTGTGAGCTAGGCTAATGCCATGGCACTCTAGCCTGGGCAACAGAATGAGACTCTGTCTCAAAAAAAAAAAAGAAAAAAAAAGGTTGACTGGGTTCAGGACATGCTACCCCAAAATATGGCAATTTGAGAAAATGACGGAAGTAAGAAGGTCACTCTCACTTTCCCTGGCCCTTCTCCCCTGAAGCAGGTCATAAAACCCTCAGGTGAGAGGTGCTCTCACTATACCTAGAGGAAAGAAGCAATCTTATCTCTAAAGACACAGGGTCACAGAGAAGAATCTGAACAAACAGGCCTTGCTAAGTTTTCCCCAGTTTATTACCATTAGATCATACCCTTTTTGCCCTGTTGTATTTTCCCACAACTATCCACTCTTCATCAAACCTAGCATGAAAATAGCAAGTTTAACCGTTTCTTCAGGTCTTCATTTCGTTATGAGGGTTCTTGTGTCATGTAAAACTTACATTAAATCTGTATGCTTCCAGCTGTTGTGGAACTTATGAAAAAGAAAATCTATATACTTTTCTCTTGTTAATCTGTGTTTTGTTTTAGGGGCCTAAGCCATGAACCTAAAAAGATATTTTGCCTTCCCTACAAGATGCAGGGGTCTTAGGGGATATAGGGTCAAAAGTCACCAAGCCATTGGGCAAAGGGTCATGAAGTAAGCTGATGTTAGATGCAGGAATTATTAGAAAATAAGGAACAAGGGGCTGGGGTTGATGTGGAAAACCAGGTAGGTTTGGAGCCAAGAGAGACAAGGAATGGTTTTTTTAAGATTGTGGGTTCAAATCCCAGTTCTGCTACCTTAGCTATGTTTCTGGTTTGTTTATTTAAAACCAAACTGAAAAGAAAAATAAAAGTGGAAAGGGGAAATGGTAGTGAATGGGTTGTTGAGAGACAAACTTACAAATATACAAAGCTTGGCATACAGTAGGTGTTCAGTGAGCCAAACAGTATTAAGGCAATATTGGGGTAAAGAACCAGAGTAGTGAGGCCACAGCAGAGATAAGAGGATGGGAATTCTAAGATGTCAGTAAAAGAAAGATAATGCAAAATATGGGCCATGTGTTCGTTGTCTGTTGAATCCCTAGTACCCAGGATAGAGTAAGACCCACAGGAGGTTCTCAGTAGTAACAACAGCTTATACTTAAGGAGTTCCATGTGCCAGGCATGGTGCCAAGTGCTTTACATGTGTTATCTTAGGCATTACTATTATCCTCCCTTAGCAGAGGTGGAGACTGAGGTTCAGACAGGCTAAATGGCAAAAGTCCCACAGCTAAAGAGCCAGAGGCAGACTGGAACCTAGGTTTCTTATGACATCAGTGCCCCAATCTGAAGCACTCTGCTATACTGCTTTGCAAACATGTTAACAGATGGGGCCTAATCAAGGGAAATGGACATGCACTAGTGAGAGTATAGGGCATCATGGGAATGAGGGAATTAGATTCAAGAAGCCAGTGGGCCCTGGGTTGAGGTAACAAGAGTAAGCTTGTAGGGTAGAGTATAAAAATGACTGCAAACAATTATTATCTTGACTGAAAACTGCAGACTTTCACAACTGGAAGGAAACTCTGAGATCATCCAACCCAACTCCATCACAATAATGATGAGAAACTGAGGCCAAGAGTGATGAAGGGACTTCTCCCAGGTTCCCAAAGCACAACAGTGGTAGAGCTGGGACTTCAACCTGGGACCACAAACTCAATCCACAGTTCTTTGATGCCTCCAATTACTGCTACTTCATGTTTCTCTCTCTACCCTCCTTAGCATGAGAAAGGTGCTGGGGCACTTGTAAGTCATCTGCTGATTGACAATGGAGGGCTGAGAGTGCAGAGGGATGCCAGTGGGGGTGATCTTAGGATGAAAGGATAAAATGAAATGAGGGTATGTGGTCATGGGGCGAAGATACTGAGAGTTACTTTGATGAGTGGGTGGGAAACTACTGGAGTATGGCTTAGGAGCTGCCAGGAGAGTTTTGAGCGGTGTCACCGAGTTCGTGGGAAACAACGTAGAGTCGTTGGGGTTACTGGGCCCGTGGGGTCACCGAGGTTTGGGGGTCACTAAGAAAGAGTGTGGGGGATCTTGGGATCATGTGAGTCACTGGATTATAAGCGAGGGAGTCATGGGTTGGTGGGTCCCTGAGAAGAGCTGGGGAAATTCCTGGATTAGCAGTCAATGAGTAATAATTAAGGGTTACCTGGTGAGGTCTTGGGGTCAGTGGGTGGGGTGTGGGGTCACAGAGGTGGAGGCGGGCGCAGTCACGGGGTGGGGTTTGGGAGTCATGGGGGAGGAGTCGCAGGGCGGAATGGAGGGGCAGGGTCCCTGGGTGGGGGAGGGGCCCGGCCGCCGTCCAGCGGCCCGGCCGCCTGGCTAGAACCGGAGGCGGGTGGGCACGCCGGGCTCGGGACCTTCCAGGGCCCTGCGCCCGCCCAGCCTCCCGATGTGGACACAGAGGACCCACTCTTCCCGCAGCCACCAACCTGACAGCCCCCGAGGGCGACTCCGCAGACAGACCGCCATGCACCGGGCCCCGCCACCAGCGCCGGCCCCGCAACCCGCCTGCGCCATAGCCCGCCCGCCCGCGCGCAGCTTGCCTCGCGCGATATCCAGGTTCCAGGGCCGCCGCAATTTCCTCTCCTCTCGGAACGCCTCTACCGGGCCCCGAAACCCGTATGGGAAATACAGCGCACGCTCCACCCCGCCCCCCTTCGCCGCGGCGGCCGTCCCACTTATCCTGGTTCCGGGGCCCCCGAAGCCCGGGCGGCTGGGATCCGAACCGAGCCCCGCGGAGCCCCGCCCCGCCCCTCGGCCGGGGCGACGCACGGCCCGCGAGGGCGAGCGCCCAGGGAGGGCGTGGTGACGTCACGACGCCCGGGTCAAGGCCGGGGCGCGGCTGCGAGCCCAGGCGTCGCCGCAGCGGTCGGGAGCGGCTACCTGTCACACCCAGGGACTCGATCCACCTGAGACCTGAGGCGGGGGCGGGGAGGCCCCGAGCGCCCTGCGCCGTCTAGTCTGCGGCCGGCGGCCAGAAGGTGCGCTTCGGAAGTAGGAGGGGAGGACCAGAGGGACAGGGTGTGAAGGAAGCCGTTCCCGCGTGTCCCACTCCTCGGGCCGGGGCTGCCGCCTGTCCTTCGGCTCAGAGCCCAGGCTTCCTCTCGGCCGCCCTCGGCACGAACTGTGCGTTACGCTCCCGAAGCGCTTTAAAGTGCGCGGTCCGCCAGCTTTGCCTACTGATCTTCGAGCCGCTCTTTGAAGGAAGCAATTGCAGGTATTAACAGCTCCTTACTGAAAAGGACGATACTGAGGAGCAGTGAGGGACTGCCTCTTTAGGGAGGGCGCCCTGACGGTCCTCGGGTCCTCTCGGGTCCTCTCGCTCTGGTTCTCCGCCAGCCCCACCCCCAGCCTCAAAACCAGCTACTCCCTCTCGTAGGTTGCTTCACGGTGATCAAAACCAAGCCCTTTTACTATTTCCCCTTCTTAGCAGGGAGGGGCTGCGATCGATCGAGGAATTTTCGGAAACCTGAGGGAAAATTAAAAGGGAGTGAGCTTTAGGTATAAAATTAAATTAAAAAGGGGAATTTGATAAGGAACTGGTAAAGATTGCCTCTTAGGGGAGGAACAGGGTGCCTGGGGGAATAAAGTGAGAAACTTCGCCCTCTCTACCCTTTCAGATTTTAACTCATTTCTTTTGTATCTTTCTCCCCAATAATTTAACTTAAAAATACTTTTGAAAGGAGGTAAACTAGAAACATTTACCAAGTACTGGGTTTGGGGCCTGAGGTCGTTAAAGATGCCTTTGGGAGCACAGACATCCTGTTCCTCTCTTCCCGGTCTGAAGAGCTTAACCAGAAAGCCCCTCTTTAAATCTTAGACAACCCCTTTTCCCCATCTTGGGCATTTCTTTTTAGAGGCGGGACTGGGACCAGAGTTCTCAGTTTAGGTAGGCAGTAAATGACAATTGATGGTTCATTCCTATGATTAATAATCCTTTGTGTTTTTTTTCGAGATGGTCTTGCTTTGTCGCCCAGGCTGGAGTGCAGTGGGTGCAATCATAGCTCACTGTAACCTCCAACTCCTGGACTCAAGTAATCCTCCCGCTTTTGCCTCCCAAAGTGCTGGGGATTACAGGCGTGAGCCACCATGCCCAGCCAATGATTAATCCTTTATATACTTCCTGGTATAGAAATAAACAGCCTGATCACTATAGTGCCCCTTTTCTGTTCCTTTTTGGTGGAAGTTTGACAAGTTATTGCCCACAGAAATATCTTACAGATACAGAAAGTATAGTATGAACAGCAGGGAATAGAACTCAGGATGTACTTGAGTTTGTCCCTCACAACCTCCAAACCATCTTTTTTCTACAGTAAAAAATACATTTGCCCTTTTGTACATTCCCTGCAAATCCTAATCTGATGTCAAATCACCTTTGCCATTACACATTTAACAAAAATTGTGGGAAAACAATGTCTGAAACTGAAATAATGATTCCAATGGTGGGTAATTTTAGATCCTCAGGAGAGTTTGTAAGGAAATTATTTTGGGGTGGAGTATTGAAGATCATTTCCAGCAGCTTCTGTCCTATCCTCCCCCCTCCACATGTATAGGCTAGTGATCTTCAGACATTTTCAAAAAACGGACCCCATAAAATAATTTTGTTTTTTTGTTTTTTGAGACAGGGTCTCACTCTGTTGCTTGGGTAGAGTACAGTGGCATAAGCCTAGCTCAGCAACCTCAAAGTCCTGGGCTCAAGTGATCTTCCTGCCTCAGCCTCCCCAGTAGCTGGGACTACAGGCTTGTGCCACCACTCCGGGCTAATTTGTTGTTTCTATTTTTAGTTGCTAGGTTAATTTTTTCTATTTTTAATAGAGATGGAGTCTCTTGTTGAAGTTTCCCCGTAAAATAATTTTGAAGAGCTATTTATCCCTTGTTCATTTTTAAGTTGATACCTAAATTTTCTTTCATTAATGTAAATACTTGTAGAGGCTATAATTTCTGACTTTTTGCAAATTTTGACATCTTAAACTAAAAATTGTTACATCATTCTGAAATGTATCCAATGGATTCCAAATACCCTAAAAATTTGATGCCCATTATCATCCATTTAAAAATATATGAACAAGCTCTTCTTTAACAGAAATTGTATATGGTTTGTTTTCTTCTTGAACTGCTAATTCCATTCATTTCCTGTAATTACTTGTATACAATTTACTAAACACATAAAAATATTATACATTTTTATAATTCATGAAACCTAAAAAGTACAATTTTTATTGAAAATGCATTGTAGTGAGAAATATGGTGTTTTCCCCCAATTATTTCAGGTATTCATGGATGAATATTACCTAATTGTAGAAGAAGATAAAGTGCAACATCAATTCTCTACCTGTTTTTTATTTTTATAGACAACAGTGTTGAGAAGCCTTGTTCACATAATTGGAAAAGGGATAGATTTGTTACAGTGATATTGCTTGAGTTCAAAGACTCTCTTTGAACATATCTCTCTTATTATATGCCAACAATTACAAAATGATCTATTATTAAATACTATTAAATAGAATCCTTTAATTATATTAAAAGAAAAGAATTAGAAGCCACTCAACTTACAAAAGGATTTATCTAGTAGAGTCTCAGTTTCAGTCTTAATAAAGATGATTATTAATTATCTGTGACCTTTTCACTTAGAGGCACCTTGTTAATCAGATATTGATTTCCATACTCCTTTCTAACACAATATTTTTAAAAATTTTTTTCTTTTTTTTTAGAGACAGGGACTCACTATATGCCCAGGCTGGTCTCAAACTCCTGGCCTCAAGTGATCCTCCTGCCTTGGCCTACCAAAGTGCTGGGATTACAGGCATGAGCCACTGTATCCGGCCTCAACACAGCATTTTTTGATAAAATTCTCTTATTATATGTTTTCAGCATCTTTTTGGTGAAATATTAAAGTACAGATTCGCACATTCACTGTATAGAAAACAATTGCCATTTATGGAATTGGCAAAGCCAATCTTAATTTCATACCAATCAGCCAAATCAGATTTACTTTCTGTTAGGAAAAAGTGTGAATTTTATTCTTCAGTTTAAATAAATATGTTAACAGTAATTGTAAAGGATATTATAAAATCATGGGAAATAAATTAACTGTAGCTTATAAAATATATTACTAATAAATCAGTCAAGATTAAAATTATATAGATCTAATATTAACATTATAATAAATGGTAAAAACAAGATAGTACTGTTTCTCATTATATAATTTGGAATAATGCAGTATAATGTATAGCTAAATACATCAGTTTTCAGAAATGGTATAGAAGGCATTGTTATTTCCTTGGTAAATGTGTATGCTTGCTTGCATCAAACTCTGGTGTTTAGTCTTTGGGAACAATTAAATAAGAGTCATGTCTAAAAATCAGAAATAACTCCAATAATCTTGTTACATATAAAGTTTTTCTTATGTGTTTTTAAAAAAAGAAAGGCATATTTGCTAAGAAATAATGGGCTGAGCAACTAACAATTTCATTTTTTGCTAGTAGGAGGTAAGAAATAAGAAACATTTTATAAGATGAAGCAAGAGGAGGACTGATTGCAATGGGAAGATTTTGATATGAAGCAGAGAACAACCCTTCCCTCCCAACTCTCCAGGATTTTACACCCTGGACCATGCATCAGGATTTAGTGTAGGTGAGGGATATACTTTTCTTTTGTAAAAAGGGACAAAGGATTATGATCAAAGGGGAGGTAGAATGGAGAGTGTACATGAGTATGTCAGCTGGCTCTCAAACAGAATGGTTTTAGAAAGATTTCATATAGAAGTTAAGGATCTTGAAATGTATTCCCTTAAAAAACTCTCCTCAGATTGATTTCCTTGCCCGGGTATCCCTTACAAAGTCTTCACATACCCTTGGAAAGAATTCCTTGGAAAGTCTTTATGCACTCCAATTTAAAGACTTCTTGATATAGGCATACCTGTACTGCTACCTGTACTGCAATGGCCTTGACTATGCATTATTCTGGAATACCAAAGTAAGTGTCCTAGGAAGTCAGATGGAAGACTTAGTGTTCTTGGAATAGAAGAGAGTTAAAAGAGAAGTCAAAGAGGATGTCCCCAAGTTGGTGTAGTACAATAGTCCTGGATATGGTCCTCAGTTTTACAGTTCTAGAAGTGTGATATTGTCAGTACTCACAAAGGTGTTAATGTTTTGTCACACTAAATCAAACTCATAGGAAGTTAACATATAAAATAGAATGCCAATGTATTAATTTATACTCATAGCCACCAAGGGGACTGGATTCTCTCTCCTGTAGGGAAATCTATATGGGAAGATCAATTATAATGAGAAAGTTACATAAGGAGTGTGGATCTTGAGCAAGGCTATTGTTACCAAGCTATGACAACCAGATACTTGGCTGCCTGGCATATAATGGGAACTCAGTAATTATGGAGTGAATGCAGCTGTCTTCATTATAGATGCTAAAGGGGATGTTGAAGATTCTGATAAGCTAATCCAACATCTTTTTTGATCAGGTAGATCTTTCCTTGTTTCTTAAGTCATACTCTTAAATGGCTATATCATGTAGATATTCAATCTAACAAAATTTCATGTCAGAGTTATACATTTGCAATAATTAATTTCTGTCTATCATCTCTGAGCCTACAAATTGAGACTGGTCACTTATTTGTTTTTTAAGAGATGAGGTCTCACTATGTTGCCCAGGCTGGAGTGCAATGACTATTCACAGGTGTGATCAAAGTGCACTGCAGCCTTGAACTCCTGCATCAAGTGATCCTTTGGGCTCAGCATCCCAAGTAGCTGGGACTACAGGCACACACCATTGCACCTGGCTAATTTTTTTCATTTTTTACAGATGAGGTTCTCGCGGTATTGCCCAGGCTGGTCTCAAACTCCTGGGCTCAAGCAAGCCTCCTGCCTCAGCTTCTCGAGCAGCTGGGACTACAAGTTATCACCACTACCCTTGGCTGGGACTGTTCATTTATACCAGAGATTGGAGACTGCATGGTAGTGGCTGAATAATCTGTATTTCAGAATATTATTTGGTGGCCAAGAGTGTATCATAAAAAGAATGATGCTGGGTGACCCTCAATGCAGGTACTCTGCTAGAAGTAGGATATCCTAATTAGGGAGGTACTGAACTACCTGTGGACTGGCCATTTTTTGTGGGGTGTACTATGCTAAGGAGGAACAATAAATTTCCCCTGCCTCCTTGATCCCCCTCAGGAGATAATTCTTGATACTGTTTTTAAGGATAGACAAAGAAGTTGGGTGAGGTGGCTTATGCCTGTAATCCTAGCACTTTGGGAGGTTAAGCAGGGAGGATTGCTTAAGGTCAGGAGTTCGAGACCAGACTGAGCAAGACTAAGACCCCATCTCTACAAAAAAATAAAAAATTAGCCAGGTGTGGTGGTGCATGCCTGTAGTCCTGGCTACTTGGGAGGCTGAGGCAGCAGCATTGTTTGTGCCCAGAAGTTTGAGGTTGCAGTGAGCTGCCATCATGCCACAGCATTCCAGCCTGGGTGACAAAGCAAGACTCTTGTCTATTGGTGGTGGGGGGGGGGGGAGGAGAAAAGGGAGGGAAGGAGAGGAGACAAACCTTTTCAGATTCTAAAATCATTAGGAATAATATAAATAGCCAAATTTTATCTGGAAGCCAGAAAACACTTTGTCTTCTCAAGGCTTTTTCCAGTTCTAGGATAAGCTATTGAGATAGAGGAAAACATGCTAGGCCAAGGAGTTTCATTTAGTATTTTAATAATAATAAAAAAGACAATACAAAATCCAAACATTTCTTTTTACAAGTTCAGATACATATTTTTCCCCAAGTGCAAAATACTCTATGAACTGTATCATTTGCTGTTTATTGTTGATTGTGTAGGAGATGCTTACTATATTGGTAGCAGTGGAAGCCAGATATAAATACAGTATTTTGACATTTCTTCTGCATTAAAAAAAAAAAAAAAGCCTCCCACATGGTGATGATTATTTTCTGAAACTTCAGTTCAACTCACACAGAAGAATAAAGTTTTCAGTTTGTCCAAACTGCTACACCCCTACAACTTGTGTTGTCTAGATAAGCTGGTAACAGAACTAGGGGTTCTATTCTCTATAATCATATATTTTTTTTAAAGGATTCCTAGTCCAAATAATGGACCAAGGACAGGTTTGCTATCTTTGAGACAGGTCAAATTTAAAGATACCCTTGTGCTGTTTGCTTCCACTTTTCTCTTACTGTGCTTACGAAAGAAACCTAGCAGGTTAACACTTTCAGCTTATGGGCAGTTATGCTTTGTTCCCTTTGTCTGAGGCTTGTCATATTGAGGTAAGCAGCAAATACAAAAAGTTTGAATGCTCTTATGTTTTCTGGCATTTTGAGATATGACCTCCTGTCCATTCCAGAGTCACATAAAACATGCATATGGAGAACACTTCTCAGACATAAAATGTTTCATTAGGGCCAAAGACCAGGACTACATTACTGAACTTTTAGCAACAAATATGAGTCTCTACCACCTCAAACTGACCAAATCCTGGGGGAATCAGAGCAGTCACAGCTCAGTATCAGCCTTTGGGGGATTTCTAGGCCTGGGGCAGGCAGCTCAAGTCTAGGATCTGGTCAGTTTTTTCTGACTCTGAGAGTTTACTCAGTTTTAGGGAATGGACATAGCCTGATAATACAGAGAGAGGGAGGCAGAGAAGTAAAGAGGAATTGCCATGCTGCTGAGGATGTAAGTGCCTTTCTGATATGCAGACTTGGTGCTTGGAGCCCTCGGGGAAATGGCTTCCCATTCCCAGACTCAAATCAGGGCAGTTTTGTACTAAGATGAATGAGGCCCCATAGTACTGTAGCCCCACAAGCATCCCATCCTGCGGAGAGGCCTCTGGGTTGCTTCATGAAGGATTCCCATGTACACCATCTTCCGATTTCCCCTTCCACTGGTAAAAACCTCTTTTCTGTCTGACCTGTAAAGGCCTAGAGAGTCCCTGAGTGATAACTCCTCATTCAGTCCATTTAACTCCTAGTTTGATGCCCAGGGCCAGCTTCCTCCATAGGTTCAGCAGGAGTTTTGCCTGGGTTCTTAACCCCCAACTTGGATACCTTAAACTTGGTGGATAATAGCAGGTCTTCACCTGCCCACCAAGATCTGCGTTGACATCAGTTAAGAAGCCTAGTGGTCTATACTTTACATACTGTGAAACTTATTTGCAAGTCTCATAAACCATGGAATAAATGACTGGAGGAAGTGTATTTATGTGTATAGTGTGATAGGAAAAGCTGGGAGAAAGGAGAAGCTGGACCCCAAAAATAAATTGGGATAGCATAATTTGGGAAGCACCCTCACTGGCTTCCCAAGAGAGATGCAAAATGGCAAGGAGAGAGGAATCAGAAAGTTATCCTAGCTTCTGGTGCAGAATTAGGATGGTCAAAGTTGATTAAAACAGTTTTCAGGTACTTCCTGGGAAATACACTCCTGCTAAATGACCATATCACCTGCTTAGAAGCAGCCATTTTGCATCTTTACAGTGGCTGTCTTTGATCCAGAGAGATAAAGGCAGCCAGACATTCCACCCCCAAAGGCCATAGTATTGGCTAATGGATGTCAGGGGGTCTAGCTGTGCCATTGGCTTCCCACTGCTAAGGCTGTTTTGGCTGGTGAATACTACTGATGAGAGGGCGAGGTGGTCAGGCTCCTTTATTTAGTGTTGAGTCTCTTGGGAGAGAAGTATCCTGGGACGGTCACCTAGAAATGAACCTGAGAAGTCAATTGGTAGCCTTGGATTGACTAGGACTACAGCTTTAAGGGAACCAGAAGGAGCTATTGGAAGAATAATTTTACAGGCAGCACATTGAATTAAAGGCAGAATGTGTACAGGCTCTGGGCTTGGCATGGACTTGATTCTTTCTTTAGAAAAACAGTAGTTGAGGAAGCTAGGCTTGAAGTCAACTCTGAGAGGGAAGTGGCCAGGGTCCTGCAAATATCTGGTGGTTTCACCAACTTGACACCTTGGTAACTGTCCTATTCTTGGCTTCTACAATCTGTGTCTGGCCTCAGACCCTGAATCAGCCCATCCCCAGGTGGTTTGTCCTGGTCTTCTTCCATGGGCACACCAGGGGAAAACAGGATGAAGACAGGGAAAAGATGGAGGTTTTCCTTACTTGGGGTAGAAAATCACTGACCATTTCCATTGGCCTCTACAATCAAGAGGTCCATACTGAATCCATAGAGAGGCATAGAGAGGGACAGCAGGATTGGTTTAGCAAACAGAGGTCCCTCGTCTTCCTGCTCCATCAAGTCCCCAGAATTACTTTTTTTTTTTTCGAGACAGAGTCTCACTCTGTTGCCTAGGCTAGAGTGCCATGGTGTCAGCCTAGCTAACAGCAACCTCAAACTCCTGGGCTCAAGAGATCCTCCTGCCTCAGCCTCCTGAGTAGCTGGGACTACAGGCATGTGTCACCATGCCCGGCTAATTTTTTATATATATATTTTTAGTTATCCAGCTGATTTCTTTCTATTTTTTAGTAGAGACGGGGTCTCACTCTTGCTCAGGCTGGTCTCAAACTCCTGAGCTCAAATGATCCTCCCATCTTGGCCTCCCAGAATGCTAGGATTACAGGCGTGAGCCACCACGCCTGGCCCCGAATTACTTTCCTACATATCAAAGGCCTCTGAGTTATCACCCTGGGTTACCCCAACCAAAGGTTCAAGAAGTCTGGGTGGTCACTGGTGGAATAGAGAGATCAGATGCTCCAGCACTTAAGGTTCATAAGATTCAAAACTGATTTTCTTCTACTCCAAACATATACTCTTCTCTCTTGGGCAGCTATAAATAGGGTTGTTCTAATAGAGGAAAAAGAAACAAAAACAAAAAACCCTCCCTCTAGACAACATAGAAAGACTAAAAATGATTGCACTTATTAGATGTGGACAGGGTGGGCAGGAGGCTCGCTAAGTACACACACATTCCTCTTGCTGCCCACAGCCTGAGGCCAGAGGTAGGTGGCTCCAGGCTGGCTATAGACTGGGGTCCTCTTTGGTAGAGCCCACAAGCCACCTGGGGCTACAAGGGAAAGACAACTGTGGGGCGAGGCCCAGGCTGGCTTCAGGTCAACAGCCATCCTTTAAGGACAACATGTAGCAAGGGGAGTAGGGCTCCCCCAGGGAGCACTTGCGTGGAACTAAGAGGGTAGCCGGGCCAGGGAAGACATGTAAGAAAAGGGATTAGTGTTTGAAGTTAGCTTCCAATTGTTCTATCTGGTCTTTTAGATGATATATTTTCTTTTCTTTCTGTTTTCTGTTTTCTTTTTTTGGTGATGCTTTAAAACCTGGGTTTTGTCTTGTAGAGCTATAGTCTTTCTCTCCGGGAGCCAAAGCAGGGCATTCAATGTGGCAGTGCCTGTTGCTCTTCCTCATTCAGCCGGTATCCACTAGCCCAGTGTTGTGGGCCACTTGTAAACCCTATGGAGTAGACCCCAGGCAGACGTGGGGGAAGAAAGAGAGGAGCTATATAGATAAGAAAGCCAGCTATGTGGGCAGACCAGAGCTCAAATCATGTGCCCTAGAGGACCGATGTTGGCACTGAGCCTGTAAGTCAAAGGCTTCTTTGGCAGGACTCTGGGCTATTAGAATTACCCTGGGGAGCACAGCCTGTGGACGTTCTGGCTCCTGACTAGCAAAGGCACAACCCTATAATGGCAGAAGCCCCTCTTCCCCCTCCCCATTCGACCCATTTTCTTCATGGGCCTCTAGCACCCTTCCAAGCTGATGGAACCAAGCATATGAGCTGGTAAAATGGGCAGGGAAGGGGCAATGCAGTTCCTTCACCCCTCAGGGGGAATAGAGCCAGCACTGAATGGCTTTTCCAGGGAGCAAGTAGGAAAGAGAAAAACAGGAGAGAGAGAGAGAGAACAGAGAAGAGAGGAGAGAGAAAGAGGAAACTAGAAAGACAGAAAGGGAGAGTGCCTGGTCTGTGTAGTGATATTTTTTTCTCCAGAGAGAGGTGAGAGTTCCTTGTCTGAGGGTGGGGGCTACCGGCTCTGAGGGCTAAGAAGTTTGAGGGTTTCAAAACCTGGGTCTCTGGGCCTAGGGGCACTATTTGTAGGGCCTGAGGAAGCTGGAAACTTTGGAGCGGAGCAGCTTGATGAAGGATTTTGGCAGCATCTCCTTGTGTTTCTCTGTGTACTTGAAGTAGTTCTGGGGGTGGGCTAGCACCTCAAAGAAGGCCTTGATGAGCTTCTTGTCCTGCAGAGGATGGCAGGCAGCAATGTCAGCCTCAGCAATGGGGGTGGGAAAGAGGAACATCACGACTCTGCAGTCCCTCTTCATGGCTAACAGGTGTCTCATGCTGAACATACCCAGAGGTAACTCTGGATTCCCATCCCACCATCTGTTCTTTTAGAGTTCCAAAACTCGGTCAATGGCAGCTCCATTCTTCTACTGCTCAGGCCCCATTCCTTGGAGCCATCCCTCTCTCCTGCTTGACTCTACCTTCAAACTATATCCATATTTGGATATATTTGGATGGTGACCATTTCTCACCATCTTTGCAGCTACTTCCCTGGTCCACGCCACCATCATCTCTCACTTGGACTACTGCAATAGCCTCCTCACTGGTGTCCATGCTTCTACCCTTGTCTCTCCAAAGACTGTTCTCCGCACACCAGCCAGTGTGACTTTTTGATTTTTTAATTAGTTCATCTTTTTCCTGTTTGAAACACTTCTCTGGTTTCTTTTATCACCCAGGGTGAAGCTGAGACCATTGCATGGCCCATAGGCTGAATGTGATCTGTGCCTTGCTTTCCCTTCCACTCGTCCTCATTATGCTGAGCCACACTGGCCTTCTTGAGGATCCTAAACACGCCAAACTGTTCCCCTGCTCCTTAGCTTGGAATGCTCCTCCCTGATGTTCTAATGGGTAGCCCCTTTCCCTCACTCAGGTCTCTTCTCCCCAGAGGCCTTTCCTGACCACCTTGTCTGCAACAGCAGCATGACGTGTGGGAACCTACTAAGTGTCAGGCATTGTGCATTAAAAACTCAGATCTTCTGGTTCCTAGGGTGGTGCTCTTTCCACTGCATCAGTGCATTTTTAAAATAATGAGGGAGCCTCTCAACCCAGTCCTCTTTAATCAGAACAGCTGTACTGCTTTATGCTTTGGAGTCCCACAGTACATTTGATTTGAAATAAGGGTTCGGATACTTAAAATGTTTGAAAAATATTTCAGCAAGTATATCCTTTGGAGTCTGCAAGTTCTAGGTGATTTTTGCCATCATGGCTTTTGATGATAACATAAAAATTATTTTACTCATAAGATAGACTTTTTTGCAGTGATAGTTTATGAAGGATAATTCTGTGACTAAGACTATAGTTTCTTAAGTAAGATTTTCTTAAATTGGGATCCGCCAACCCAGGGTTTCCTTCCATTCTTCAGTACTAGATATATTTATTTTCCTTTAAAAGGAGTCTGTACATGAACTGATTGTCAGAAAGCTGTGCTAGATCTGCTGTTTCTCAGTGTGGCGTGGGGTTGATGGAGATAATGGAAGGAAGGGACTTATGCAAAAGCAACTTTCTGTACTTCATTTTTCCTGTCTCTTGGTAGAAGAGGTACAGGACATTTCTTTTCACCTTGCCATTCTTCTCCAAGTTCTCCCCGAGGTATAGTACAGTGTGGGTGACACTGTAGTCAGAGAGACTTGGGATCAGATCCCAGCTTTAGCACTGGTAGTCTTTAATTCTCTGTGCCTCAGTTTTCTCATCTATAAAGTGGGAATGATAAGAGTATTTACCTCGTAGAGCTTCTGTGTGAATCAAATGAGAATATTCACATAAGCACTTAGCATATCACCTGTACAGGATTACATGCTCATTAAATGTTGGCTATCATTATTATTGTTAATATTCACTTGCCTTTAAGATCTCCTGGTGGTTTTCAGAGGCATAGAGCCGGCCATCTCGCACAATGTCTTCTACCAGCTGCTCATAGTCCTCTGCAAAGTCAACCAAGGGGAGAACGTGAGGGGTGGGAGCTCTTCTTGCTCTCCTGGCTCCCTCCCAAGACCTCTGGGCCTCCCCTTTCTCACCCACCTCCGTGATTCCTGCCCTTGCTCACCATCATAGGTAACATAGGGGATCTGGAAGCCACGAGCGCTGTTGGCCTCACTTGTCTTGAAGTTGATCCAGAGCTTCCTGGAACGTGCCGTGAAGGCGATGGGGCGTTCGTAGGTCTGGCAGGTCTCATAAGTGGTAATGGAGGATGGGGAGGCTGGGGAGGCAAGCAGCAGGTCAGCGGAGCAGCAGGGCAGGCTGTGCAAGCCCTCCTGGGATAAGGGCTCTGGAGCGGGGCATGGGGGACAGAATCACTCTGACGAAGGCTCCCCCTCTACACACATACCCCACACCCCTTACCCTCTCCCATTGCCCCCGGGGCTTATTCCACAACTTCTCTTTGAATCCAGGCACTCACATAGTGTAAGAAATTTGACATTTAAATGAATGGAATGGCAGAAATACTAGGATAGGAAAGTAACACATGGAACACCATTAGAATTCTAGCCTCAGCGAGGCTTTCTTAATTCTGCTCTCTACTGAGTATGTGTCATTCATTGCTGTTTTCCTTTGTTAGCTTCTCACCTCCTAAGGCCACTCTCACTATTTTGTCCTCACAGATCCCTGCTCTCATTCTTCCTGTACCAGTCTCTCTTTCTCCCTCTTAACCAGATTTGGACTGCCCTTCCCTGGCCCAGCTCTGCAGCCACCCACAGTTCTTTCTCATGACGAGGACGTCCCCACACTCGTCCTCAGATGGCAGGAAGATCTCAGGTACCACGATAAGGATCTTGCGCTTGGGTGGGGGGTTGATGTTCCAGATGCACTCCACGCCGGCTGGGTAGTTGCCCGGGTAGTTGGGGGACTCGATATAGCCAGTAAACTCACCCAGCTCCCCACCACACTGACGATCTGCAGCCAAGCCATGGTGGATAGAGCAACAAAGAAAAGTCAGTCAGAGGAGAAATGGATTGGGGAAACTGAAGAGTTCTGAAGTGGAGGTCAGACACATGTGGGCAGCCACCATCCTAGGTCATCATCTGTATTCC
The DNA here is from genome assembly GCA_008750895.1 of Mirza zaza. Lineage (NCBI taxonomy): Eukaryota > Metazoa > Chordata > Mammalia > Primates > Cheirogaleidae > Mirza > Mirza zaza. Next base: position 25,393 of record VSMD01018121.1, read on the forward strand.
AAGTTCTGGGTCCATCTTCCTTCCTGCCCTTTTAGTACCTTTCCTTCTCACTTCATCTGTCTTTGTCTCATTACCTGTCTCCAGGGAGAAGGTGCTACAGGGCCCAGCCTAGAAACTGACCTTGAGATTGAGTGGGATGGGGAGAGGTGGAGAGTGGGAGTTTCCTGCCCAACCATCCCCCAGCCCTGTTCCCTGTTGGTTTGCTACTCCTCTTCTTTCCATGGCCATTGTCCCCAGGCCTCTCTACTCCCTTTTCTACAGCCTGGCTTGCCACGTACTCTTGCACTGGGCCACGCTGGTTGAGCCGTCGAAGTCAGTGCTTGTGTTTCCTGGACAGCGGGTGCAGAAGTTCTGTCGGAAGTCAGGCTGATAGGAGCCCATGGCGCAGCGGATACAGCGGTGGATGCTGGTGTTATAGTAGTGCCCTGGGGAACACTGGACTGCAGCAAGGGGGAAAGGCAGAAATCAAGATGGCGGGCCAGCGGGAGTTCTGGGGCATAGGATGGGCAGGATACATTCATCATGGAGAATCAGGAGATTGACGACAGCGAAGTTCCTTCCAGGGTCCCAACCTTTCCTGGTCATGCCAGATTGTAAGCCCAGGGAAAAACAAGGTTTACAGAGTGGTTGGCTGTAGTGCCAGTCCTTTTCTTTCAGACACTGAGCACAGTATCAAATCTATACAGAAGTTCATTTAGTGTATGGAGGGGAATGTGCCACTAGTTCTTCAAAGCAGGGGGTAGGTGGGACTGTTAATTATTTCTCAATTCCCAGGCTTGGGACTGGTGGAGGGCCAGGATGGGTCCTAGGAGCAGGATGATATGGCTGGTCAGGCAGCTGGGCCTTTTCCTGGTTTGGGGGAAATGATGGGACAACATTAGGTCTACTCTGGGGACTCAGAGAGTTTTTTTGGAAGTTGAGATTGGGGTGTCCCTAGTGGGGTGAATAGCCCACTCACCTTTGGTGTCACAGTCTTGAAAGGAGATGGCCCCCTCGTGCTTGGTGGTGAGGCCCCCACCACATGGGAAGCATAAGGTCCGTCCTGCTTCAGGTTGGTAGGTACCACGTGGGCATGGCTGGCAGGGCTTGAACCCATCTACAGAGTGTTGGCCAGGTGGGCACTGACCTGCAGTGAATTAAGGGCCCACCTCTGATGGGGATGGTCCTGAGTCATCCCCGTGGGTCACCCAATCTCAGGGGACAGCAAGATGTTGACTAAGAGAATGGCCTGGAGCCTGGGCCTGCCCTTTGGGAAATCCTATGCCATGGGTGTCCCAGTGCCCACCCTACCCCACTCTGTATTGTTTGTTCCCCTGGCACCTGCACACGTGGTGACGTTGGTAGCTCCGAGAGGCCCGTGGGCATCACTCCCAGGGCAAAGGTCGCAGGAGAGCTGCCCTTCTCTCTCCTGGAAGGTGCCCGCTGGGCATGGCACACACTGCTCCGTCTGGCCGTGGTAATACGTTCCCTGCGGGCAGCTGACTGAGGGAGAGTCGGCCGTGCTAGCCACCCACCCCCCCATTTCCAACCACCCAGGCTTGGGACTCCCCTTCCCACTCCCTCAGACTTAGGGAGAATCTCTTTGTCAGGAACAAACAGAATCCTGCTTGTGGGGAAAAGGGGGTCAAAGCTGTGTGCAGGAGGGTTGCTGGCCCCTCCTGGTATCCTTCTAGATTTCGGCCTGGGACCAGGGAAGGGAGAATGGTGGGCAGGAGTCTTGGCCGCCTCATAATTTAAGAGTTGCAACTGAGGCCATGAAGGGTCCTGCTCTGAACCAGGCCCAATCCAGGCCTTCCCCATTCCCTTGCTCCCCAGCAAGCTTCCTTACCACACTTGGCCCCAGCACGGTGCTGCCCAAGCCTGCAGGACTCCACAATCTCTGCTCGCTCCCCAGCTACCAGGCCTGGTTTGTGGGCCAGCTCATAATCAAGGCCTGCCAGGCGCAGCAAGAAGCGGTCCTGGTTGATGGACTTTCTGAGCATCTTCAGGGACCCTTTCAGCCGTCGTTCCATCCGCTGTCGGAGGCAGGGCAGTCCACAGCCAGCTGGTGGTGGATGGTAGTGTGCATCAGAGAAGGAAGAGAAAGAAAGAGTGGCTGTAAGCAGGAGGGCAGGGGAGCAAGGCTGGGGGGTAGAGGGGCATGGTAAGAGGGACTAGCTCTCAGGCTTGGCATTAGGCAGGGTCTGCCCCTATCCCTCCCTTTTGCTGCTGAGACCTGTGTTTTTCCCACCTTTGCCCTCTCCTTCTGGCCCTACTCCCAACAGTGCCCCAGTCCTACCTGTGGTTTCTTCGGCTCTGACCTCCGCCTCCAGTTCCAGGGTGAGCCGGGTGACCTCCTTGCCTGGAGGGGTCCGGGCCCGCCGGCCCTTGCCCTTCCGAGAGGAGTCACACTTGAGGTGGATGAAGGTGACCTGGCAGTCAAAGCAGGGGGCACCACCTGGGGGAGAGGACTTGTCAACCCCAAGGAACTCCCTGGTGACACGGAAAGTTCTCACTTATTCACCCAACCCAGGCAGACCTCACCAGATCTCTGACTGCAACTATATCAATCCTCTTTTAGTCTAGGATACTAATTAGTTGGTGGAAGGGAATGTCCTGCAGACTTCCTTGGGCCCTATATCTACAACTGCGTTTTCCCCTTCTCTGTCCAGAGTTCAGGGTGCTGGTGGGGTTTTGGAAGTTATCTTGCTAAGCAGAGGAGCTGAGGGGTGAGGAAGGTTTGGTGGCCAGGCATCCCATTGGAATGGGGTCCCCAGTCCAGACCTGGCCCTGGGATTCTGCTGGCCTCTTCCATTTTGCCTTTGTTTCGCAGGTGCAAACGGCATTTGGCATCCTTGATCTTGAAGGAAGCTCGTTGTTTAACGGACAGCACTGCAGCCTCTAGAGGGATGGTAGAAGCTCAGCACAGCATGGGGGCCCAGTGGGGATGGAGGGTGCTGTGGAGGGTATTGAGCAGCTGGGCAGTTGGCCAGGGCCTTGGCTGGGGAAGTGGGATTGCAGAAGGCAAGGCGATCAGATGTTAGAGGCAGAGAGAGAGGCAGCAGGGCTGGATAATTACAAGGCAAAGAGTGGGCCCCAGCAAAAAGGAAGGCCAGGGAAATAATGGAGAAAAATAAGGAATTAATACAAGACAGTGGGGTGGAAACAAGGCTTGGGGGCTGGTGCTCACCATGGCAGTGGTTGGAGTTTGTGCTGTTCCCGGTGTGGCCGGCTCGGGCTGGAGCAGCTCTGGGGCTGGGGATGCCACAGCTTACCGTGAAGCCATTCTCAGACTCTGAGAGAAGGGGTCTGTCACAACTCTGACCTGCCCTCCCAACCCCACCTGGCTGGAGGGATCTAAGGGGAGCAGAGGAGCTGCCTGAACAGCCAGCCTTCGCTCCTTTCTCCCCCAAAGCCCTCCAGCACCCTCCTCCCATGTACCTGGCAAAAACCGGGCCCGGGACGGACAGGTCAGGGCACAGGTGTCCTTCTTGCCAGACCGGTTGCAGCTGAGCATGGCTTTCGAGGCCCCGGGACTTCCCTGACACTTCACTGGCTCTAGGAAGGGGAGAGAGGCCTCAGGAAACTGGTGCATTCCTTTCCCACCCTCAGATGTGTAATTTGGACAAAGAATCAGCTACATGTAGAACTATTATACCCATGGAGGCTGATGAAGGGAGTTTTTTACTAGAAACTTCATGTCTCTAAGTCAAATAGCTACATTCTCCACCCCTTCCCACCTCACATGTTCCACCTGCATGATACTTTGTGCTTTCCAGGACCCCAACTGCCCCCATTGAAACTGTAATTGCAACTTTGGCCAGCAGAGGACACTGCCCACCTGTGCAATCTTTGCCGTTCCAGTGCAGCCGGCCCTGACCTGCTGGGCAGGTACACTGGTAGCTGCCTGGTGTGTTGACGCAGCCAAAGCGGCAACCTCCCCTGTTGATGCTGCATTCATCCACATCTAGGGGTAGGGGTAGGGAGACAGACAATGGTGGGGAAGGAGTAGGAGCCAGGGAGTAGGCAGGACATTTGGTTAGAGTTCCAGGTGCCCTGTGTTATGCAAGATGACTAAGTTCTAGAGATCTACTGTATAACATTGTGCCTATAGTTAACAATACTGTAGCGAATACTTAAAAATTTAAGAGGATAGATCTCATGTTAAATATTCTTACAGTTAAAAAATAGAGTTTAAAAAGCATTCCATGTACCCCAAGATGACTGCTGGCTTGAGAAGAGCTCAAACCTCCTCCCCTTATCTCTGTCCCCAGCCAAAGGAATAATTGAGAAGGGGTCATGCTGACCAGCTTTTTAAAGTCTTCCACTCCTACCTACCAGAGGGACTGTCATTTGGGAGCTGAGGATGTGGGTCCAGGGACAGTGATAGGGATGGGAGATAGGAATTTTGGAGGCTGGATACTGTTCTTTGATGCTTCAGTCTCCCCATTGGCCTTCAGAAACTATCTTAATTCCTCCCATTTCATCACAATAAATGCATGCATTCAGGGATTACCCATAACCACAAGCCAACTCAGGGTCTTATTCTACTGCAGGATGAGGAGTTGAGAGGGGATAGGGCGGCTGAGCGGCTGCAAGTTTGCTAGCTTACCCCCACAGTGGGTAACACCATATAGCAGGTAGCCACGATGGCAGAGACACTGGAAGCTTCCTGGTGTGTTGACACATATGTGATCACAGGTTCGATCAAAGGAGCACTCGTCTATATCTGGAAGAGCAAGGATTTGAGCCACTGAATCTGTCTCAGGACACCTGACCCTTACTCAGGTGAAGGGCCCAAGTGAGAGGCCTTGGCTCTCTGCCTTGAATTGAAAGAGTCCCTATTCTTGGCCCAGCTCTAGGATCAGTGATTGAGCAATGCTGATCCATCCTCTATGCTCCCTCCACTTGAAGTCTGGAACTGTAAAATCTGGTGCCTATCTATGGATCAGGGTCACCATGTGTGGTTAGGCAGATCACTCTCTGCAAGGATGTGAATTGGGGTATAATCCATTCCTCACTCCTTGCCAAGCTGTGTGCTTCACTGTGGAGCTGGTCCACCTAGAGGAAGGGGTCCTGTTTGCTAGTTTGCAGGACGGTGCTGCCTACAGAGACTCCACAGTGTCCATTGAGTTTCTAACGCTTTGGGCCTCTGGCCTCCTTGAATTCTCCCACCCCAGGAACATCTCCCAAGGATTTCACCTTGGCTCAAGTCTGCTCACCTTGGCAGTTCCTTTCATTGATGAGCAGCTTATAGCCTTTCTTGCAGCTGCATTCAAAGCTGCCCACTGTGTTGCGGCAAATGTGGTCACAGCCCCCATTGTTCAAGCGGCACTCATCTATGTCTGGAGAAGCAGGAAAAAGCAGAATAAAAGGTGATATTGAAGGCTGAGAACAAATAAGGAGACAAGATCCCACCCTCCCTCACAGAGACAGGGAAAATCAAGGAGAGCCCTGGGCCTGCCTTTTCTGACACCTCTGTCAGTCTCTCCTCTCCATTTGTTCCGTGTTCAGGGGGTCTGTGGCCATTAGTAAAACCCTCTCTTCTGGGATTGAGTCCTCTTAGAAGGGGACAGAAGGGAACCAGAATCAGGCCCTCAGGGAATTGCCTGAAGCAGGGAGCAGGTGGGCATTTGACCTACAGGGCTAGTCCATGCCCCTTACTCTCCAGCTAACGGCCATTCCTAAGAGGTCTGGTGTTTTCTCTTTCCTGTCCCTTACCCCTGTCACCAAGGGCCCTGTCAAGAGCCCTGAGTATGGGGGAGCCAGGGAGAGGTGGAGAGTCAAAAGGGAGGAGAAGCTGGGAAAGGCCAGGCAGGGAGGACCTCACGGAGAGCCAGGGAGGCTGGGGAGCTGATGGGGGAGGGTTGGGGGCCAGGCTGGGGGCTGGGCTAGGAGAGGTCTGGAGAGGCTCAGGCCTGAGGCAGCTTTCAGCACTAGTAAGGGAAAGGGGGCTGGTGAATGGCTTCCTTCCTGAGGTCAAGTTCCCCAAGCTGGTGGCAGACAGGACCCAGGCTACTCACCCCTAGTTGGGGGAAGGGAGCAGGGAGGGCAGCCTTCCACTTCACTTTTAGCATACCTGTCAACAGTCCTTCCCAGCAGGAAACCTCTGACTCTGGCTGGCTGACCCGCTGCCCCAGCCCTCCCCCTCCTCTCCCAGCTGTTGGGCCAAAAGACACAAAGAAGGAGCCCAGTCCTCCTTCCAGTCCCCACTCCTTGTGACTAGGGGACACAGACCTGATAAATCATATTTGTAGTATGGCTACTCTCCCTTTTTCCTCCTCCCTCTCCCCCATCATTCCCCAGACCTGGCTAATTAAAAGGAGGGAAAATAGAATGGACAGCTTGGGAAATTATACTGCAATAACAGCTAACACAAAGTGTTTACTATTTGCCAAGCACTGTTCTAAGTACTTTATATATAATACCTCATTTAATCCTCACAACACACCTGTGAAGCAAGCACTGGGGAAACTGAGGCACAGAGACATTAAGTAACTTGCCTAGGATTACAGAGCTAGTAAGAGGCAGAGCCTGGATCTGAACTGAGGCAGCCAGGCTCCAGCATCAGTGCTCCTAACTGCCATCCTACTCTTCCTTTGGCCGGTATAGCCTTTCTTTTTTTTTTTTTTTTTTTTTTTTGAGACAGACTCTCACTTCATTGCCCAGGCTAGAGTGAGTGCCATGGTGTCAGCCTAGCTCACAGCAACCTCAAACTCCTGGGCTCAAGCAATCCTGCTGCCTCAGCCTCCCAAGTAGCTGGGACTACAGGCATGTGCCACCATGCCCGGCTAATTTTTTCTATATATATTAGTTGGCCAATTAATTTCTTTCTATTTATAGTAGAGATGGGGGTCTCGCTCTTGCTCAGGCTGGTCTCGAACTCCTGAGCTCAAATGATCCGCCCACCTCGGCCTCCCAGAGAGCTAGGATTACAGGCTTGAGCCACTGCGCCTGGCCCAGTATAGCCTTTCTAAGGGGCGAGATCATCTTCCCCTGGGAAAGCCTGAGGAATGTGGATTAAGAAGGTTATGGAACACACCTGTGACCTCGTATACACACAAAGTCAGTACTCAAATATCCTTCCAGACCCAGGGACAAATGTGAATTGCATGTTCATTAACTAGGAGGGTGACTAGGAATGAGAGCTGGGAAACAAGGTAGGGGAGGGGCAAGGGCACTAAGGAACTGGCTGGTCTGTGTTGTGCTCCTTGAACTGAGATGGGACAGGTGGACAGGAGACAACCCTTAGCCATGTCCTGGGTTCTCTACAAGAAGGGAGTCGAGGAGGTGTGGTTCCCGTAATAGGCACCCTATCTCTGGTCCTAATGTCAGTCCTTACCAAAGGCCTCCACGCTCCTGTCCTCTCAGAGTCCTTACCTTTGCAGGTCTTCCTGTCTGGCTGCAGCATGAAGCCCACAGGGCAGCTGCAGTGGACACCAGTCGCTGCATCGTGGCACTTACTGTCACAGCCCCCGTTGTTGACAGCACAGGTCTCTGTTCAGGAGGGAGTTGGGGGATGGTAACCAGGTTACTGGCCTAAAGGAGTCCCAAACTTGGAAGGTAGTGGAGACCATAGAGGCCCAAGGGAAGGCCTCAGCTGCCTCCCTGTGTTTTAGAAGGAGTATTAAGTGGAGGGAGGCTGCCAGCCCCCTTCCTCTCGTCACTCCCAACCCCCATCCCCTCACAAGTGCAGCCAAGCAGTCCACTTCCCTGCCCCCTACTTGATTGAAACAAGGTGGACAGCAGTGAGGCAGGTACAAGCCAGAGCTGTCAGGCAGGAATGTGCTAAGGGGGTGGAGGAGGTGGGGGGAGCAGGGAGGGATGAGAGCTAAGAGGGTGGTTCTGGCCGCCAGGGAACCAGAAGGGACAGACAGAAGTTTCCTCCTCTTTCCACTGACCATATCTTTGGTGGGTGGGTGGGGGTCGTGGTGGGACAACTATACTGTGGGTAGGTTGGGAAGAAGAATGAGCCTGGCCATTCCTAAGACAGCTGAGGGATGCCCATCCATTTATTTCCCCTTCCTCCCTGCCCAGCTGTCTTAAGAAAGATGTCAGTTCCAGGCCTAACTGCTCATCCTCAGAGGAGACAGCACATACTGGGTTTAGCTATCTTCAACTGTTTCCAAACCCTCCTTTTTGGTTCCAGATGGCGATAAGCTGGCTGTTTTGTTGTTTTACTTTGCTAATGGGAAGATATTATATAGGTGAGGGGAGGAGGCAAAAGAAGAAGAATCCAGAGAAGAAGGAAGGAGATGAAAAGGTAGGTGGAAGAGAGAACCTCATAGGTAGCCAAAACCCATTGCTTATTTCTGCTAAGTCTTTTCTATTGCTCCCCCTTGACTGGGAAATTTTCCCTTCTCTGGAAGGTCAGAGTTGGGGGAGAATGGGTGGGTCACTGTATTTTCTAAATTCAGAGCAGGAGAAAAACAGGTTTAAACAGAAGCTTGGGAGAATCAGGTGAGTCCAAGGAAAAACCATTAGCTCAAATAGTGAAAGGCCCTGACACAGGGACTTGGAGGTGTGGATGGTCCTCTGACCTAGAATTCTCCCATTAGAAAGAGAGGAGCCCAAGGCCTCTGCTAGGGAAGAGAAGAGAATAGTTCTCAGAATCAGGGGAACTGAATGAGGAAAGTATTGGTCAGCACTGTCATCTTCTTGAATTGGTGACTCCTAACACTCAGGCCCAACCCTTGTCATCAATGAGAGCAGCAAGGCCAGGGCTCCAGAAGAAGCCCAACACTGCCTGTGGTCCCTGGCCATGGCCTGGTCCCTTAAATACCCAGGTTTGGGAGCAGCCCAGCCTGGAGTGGGATCTCTTCTGTGTGATTCCTACCTTAGTCTCTTCTGAGGTTCCCCAAGACCATAGAGGAACCTGGGAGGAAACCTTGAGTTTAGGCTCCAAACCTAGCCATCCCCTCTAAGAGTGCTCTTAGCATGAGAAGAAGTCCACTAAGCCTTGGAGCAGGGAGTAGGGAACAGAGATCCTGTGCCAAGTCTAGGTGGCTTCTGCAGGATCCAGGATAGGAAGCAGCAGAGCTGGTACAGTGTCCATCCCAGGCTGCACAGGAAGCAGGGCACAGCTGCCTGCCTTTGCAGAACAGCATTCTCCAGAGCAGGATGGGGCTGCAGGAAGGCATAGCCCGACTCCTTTGCTCTCCAGGTTGCAGTATTAAAACCACAAGTTACTCTGTGCTTAACCCTGTGCCAGGCATTTCTAGATACTCTACATGCACTATCTCAGTCATCACAGCAACCCTAAGGGAAGATTGTTATTCTCCTTATTTTCCAGAAGAGTAAACCAAGATCAGAGAGGAAAGCAGCTTGCCTGAGGTCATACAGTTAGAAAGTGGCAGAGCCAGGATTCAAACTCGGGTCTGTCTGAATGCAAATGCCATGCTCATAGCCATTATGGGGGAGAGAATGGTGAGTGATGCTGGGATTGTGAACTAACATGGGTAAGAATCCAAGAACGAGGCCTTAAGGAGGGGATGGTATCTAACCCTATCTCAGGTGGCACATGGGCGTCATGGGGAAGATGGACCTGGCTGGGTCTCTATGTAGACAGAGGGTTTGGGGCAGATGGCTGGGAAGGAGGTGGGGTGTTAGAAGGCAGGTGTGGGAGGAAGGAGCAGAAGAGGAAGGAGAGGAGAGTGACAGGAACAAAGAAAGACAAAACCAACATGAAGGCTCCCAGGCCAGCTCTTAGGGACTCAGGTTTCCTGTCACCTGATGGGCTCAGTGCCCAGGCTGCCTGGCGGGGGGAACCCTGTTGACCGGGCCCGATGGGCATGCAGTTAGTGGGAGCCCCAGCGGGTTAGCCCTTCCCCTAGCAAGCCAGTGAGAGCAAGCGGAGAGAGCAGACATATTTACCATTAGAAACGGCCTGAGTGGGGATGTGCTGCTCTAGCCGCCTTTCCCCTGTTTGACATTGTAAAAAAACCATTTAGATGCTGGGCAGGGGCCACTGTGGCCTACTAGGCCTTAGAACCCTCCCCACCCCCCCCTCCACCCTGTAAACCCAAACCACTAGCCCCAAATGATGAACCCTGAGACCCTTACAACAGCTTCACTCCTCAGCCTTGTCCTACCTGGTATACTCAAAGAATCCAGGCTCCCACCAAGTGACTGAAAAACTGAAAAATAGTCTCAGAAAGGGGCAACCATGGGCCCAATATGACACAGCATGCCCAAGGCAAAGCTGGGGTGTAACCTCAAGTCTTATAGACTGCCAAATCCCAAATTCCAAAGCATGCTCTTCCTTTCTGCTAAACTGCACTGCCCTGTCATCCTTGCCACTACATCTGGATGTCCTGATAGCCCCAAACAATGACTTTCCCCCTACCGGGGCTGGCAAGAAAAATGAGATGTAGGGCAGGATAAAATAAGTTCTATTAGAGAAGAGGAAGGGGAACTAGGAAGGAACGTAGCTGTAAATCCCAGAACAGCCTCATTTGCTGTCTACTGCCTCACTTGGCCATGGCCCGGGCGGCAGAATGGGTCTTGGGTTGGACAGGAGCTCAAGCTCAATAGGGTTGTTTTCAGAAGCGGCCATGTCCGAGAGGGATCAGACCCACGCATCCATGGGCCCCGAGCTTTGTCCTGATTCATGCATATTTTCTTTGGGGACTGCATGCAATTTCTTTTGGGAGACTCTGGGGATGTGTGAATGTGTCAAGGGGGTAGTGGGATGTTTGGAAAACAAAAGAATTAGATCTATGAGGAAAAAAATGAAAGGAACTATTAATAAAACACACCAGCCAGGAGAAGGCAACATGAAGACCTAAAAATGTTCTAGGGTCTTTGAAGAGTTAATTCAGAGGGAAACATGTAGCAGGAGAAATTTTAATTACAGAAGCACTTTAGAACTGTCTGTGCAAGTCTCTGGAGCAGGTGCCTGAGGGAGCCCTGTAAAAGCATCATCTGCTCCCCTGTTCTAGTGTCTGCAGTGAGGGGGCAGGCCTATGGAGTGAGGTGGGGAGAGTCTGGTTCTTCAGCTGAATGTCATGTCCCTGATATACATGACTTCCCACAGAGTGACTGGGTTCACCCCTGCCCATCCCCAGCTGCAGCCCACCAGATGGATGGCTGCCCATAAACACCAACGCCTACAGAGCAAGCTCGCCCCTGCCTGGCTCAGGACACAGACTCTCCTCCAGCCAAAGTTCTTCCCTTTCATTTCCCACTTCTCCAGGGAATACTCTGTCCCATCATCCTTCTCAGCACTAAAGACCTAAAGACTTAGGGAATTAGGAATGAACTTTAAAGAATATACTCATCTAGGGAACCTAAAGATATATGAGGTAAGGCCTAGAATGCCAGGAAGAGGGAGCCAGGTATTAAGAGGGCCCCAAACCAGGGCAAGAGAGATGGAAGGCTGGAGCTGATAAGGAAGAGAGGGGGCTAGAGGTGGAGCTGAGAGGGGGTACACTGGGATCTACAGGAGAGAAGGAAGTGGGGGCTAGGGTAAGGGGAATAGACGGGGGATTTGCAGGGAGTGTGAGGAGAGAAAGGATCCAGAGGAAAAAGATACCTGGAGCCAGGAAACCCCATTTGGCAGTTCAGGGATGGTTGTTCCAGGAAAGAGCTCTCTGTCCCCGCCTCAGTTCCAGAGTAGGGACAGTGAGCCATGACAGCTCCCTTCCTATCCACACTGGTCAACCAGGGCCTCTGGTCAGGCCTAATCAGCTGCATTGCCCCAGCCCTCCCACCTCTTCTCTAGCACAGCCTTGGTAGGCAAACACCCTTGCTAATTATTTTGTTGGCAACACTTTGTCCTGGGACAAAGGACCGCGAGGCTCCTGGGGAAGGGCAGCGGAACCAGTGGGTTGGGGAGGGGAAGAGGGTCTGGTGAGCCCTTCAATCACTCTTAGAGTTATCCTTCACTAGACCTGGCCTTGTCTGGGTCCTTAACTCCCTCTCCAGTCCCTCTGTCCCAGCACCTGGGCCCATGTGCTCTCCCACTACCCCTGCTTGGTTCCCAAGGGCCCCCTCCCATCACAGGCGGACTGAGTTCTCCCCTGGCCTCACCCACCGATGCATGTCTTCCCGTCGGTATGGAGCACAAACTTGACATGGCAGCCGCACCGGGGACCCTGCTCTGTGTCATCGCATGTGTGCTGGCAGCCACCGTTACCATAGTTGCATGTCACTGTGCACAGAGAGGGCAGAGGTCTATCACTCCCTGAGTACCGAAGTTCTCCACAACATGGATACTGGCCCTCTTT
>VSMD01018122.1:0-13073 GCA_008750895.1 Mirza zaza
GACCACTAGACCCCTAGTGATTTCATTCACGTAGCAAGCACCTTTGAGCTCATGCCCTCTAGCATGCATCCTCCTTACTAAGGCACCCCACCCCACATGTTGCTCATTCCTTCTGCAACTTGACCATCATCTACCACCCTTCAAAGTTTGGTCACCCAGTTGCAACATTCCAGGTGCAACTAAAAAAATGTCATTGATTTCCAGGGCTAGCAGGATATTCTGTGTGATAGTAGGATAATCAAACTCCTCCAGACTATATTATCCCAGAGAGCAGAAGACTTGACATGGCTCTAAGACAGTAAAAGTAACACTGTTGTTGCTGCTATGTAAAAGAAAAGCGCTGCTGATTATCTTTTCTGACAGGAGTGGAAGGGGGAAACGTGTCCAGTCAGTAGTTGCATACCAGGAGCCAAAGCCTATGCTGATTTACTTGAGCAAAGAGGCCGTATCCAGAAACACAGTTATGATTGGTATCACTGCCTGATTAAGTTTGCCCTACCCTGTAATCATTCTCAACCACTTATCTGGCTCTCACATGAACCAAACAGGAAAGTTTGAAAAGGATACAGAAACCTTGGAAAGATTACATGTAGTGACAGTGTAATTTTTTATTCTTTCTGAGTCCTCTGGTACAAACAGAAAGAGCAACTAATAGAAAAACCAAAAACCCATGGACAGCATTTACAGGGAAGCTGAGTGACAAGGCATCCTCATGAACTACAAAATGCACTCAGTGAGGGCAGCTCACCAGCTGCACAGGACAGGCATGGTGTGGGCCCAGGTGTGAGAAAGTGCAGATGGAAGCGATAGGGTATCTGACAAGTTGAGAACCGGTGGACCCCAAAATAGTACCTGATACTCCCTGGAAAGTGTGGTGAGCTAACTTGAGAACAGCAGCTGAAACAGCAGTTTTGCCTGGCCCAACAGTAGGTGAGTTTGAGGAGTCCAAGGTGAAGACCAAAAGGACTGGAGCAGCCTAGCGTCTGCCACTGTTGAAACTGACTCTCCACGTCTCCCTCCCAGAAGAGGACCCACACTGAGGAGAAAGTTCAAAGATCGAAATCAGAATTCCACAGGACAGGGACAATAAAGACTAAGGAAGAAAAGGCTCAGAAAAAGTAGAGGCAAAGGAGGAGAGAAAAGAAATCTCAAAAAGCAAGCCTCTGTATACTGGAACACTACTGTGACGTTAGAAGAGCCACTCTGAACTATGCCTCCTTCTAAAAATTCAGGAAAATGAACTTCACATAAAAATTAGCAACAGAAAGACATTGAGATCAAATCCCATGGAAATTCTTACAAGAAAAAAAAAAAGACTAAGGACCAGAATGACACCCCAACAGACAATAAAACATGCGAAAATATTATCCACAGATTAGGGCAAAGCTGTAAACTTCTATTTCAGAATAATTTAAAAGACATTTAAAATATACTACAAGTTTCCTTCCTTCTTAAATAATTGCATCAAAGAGCCATCAAATTTAATTGCATCAAATTAGGCCCAAGCAAAGGAGATTGAGCAGAGAGACTGCATGGCAGGGCTCGAGGAAGATGGCCAAGTAAGACCCAATGGGGTAAAAAGATTGGTAACTGGGTGAGCAAATAAGTAGAAATACAGAGAACAGTGGGAACCAGGTTTCTCATGATCCGAGAAGGGAGTTGTGAATTTGAAGCCAGGGAAAGCTAGAAGGAACACTCTTGTTGCACTGGAATTGGGAACTGGACTGGAATTGGAAGGATTAGCGTGAACTGCTGGTTCCCCATACATAGAGAATAAGTAAATACAGATGTGTGTGTGCAGCTATAACTTTAATTCCTATCCCTGTTTACTGGGACAGCTTGAGAGCAGCAACAGTCCAACTGCAATGAGCACACCCAGACCTTGGTTTCCAGACATCATTCTCCACTAAAAGGAGACATGGCTAACTCTAGGGCTAGGGCAGGGAAAGTACACGAGTCTGGAACATCCTGTTGTGATCAAAAGTAAGGGAATTAAAAAATGATGGAACATATCAAAAGGACACAGAAACTAGCACAATGGGGCTTCCACTGAAAAAATCTGGGTCAAATTGTGAATCAAAATAAATAATGAGCCTGTAATCCTAGCACACTAAGAGGCCAAGACAGGAGGATCACTTGAGCCCAGGAGTTTGAGGTTGCTGTGAGCTGTGATGACATCACTGACCTTTAGCTTGGGTGACAGAGCAAGACCTTGTCTCAAAAAATTATCAAAGTGACATCACCCGAGATAGAACAAATCAACACCATGTGCTACCGGATGGAATGTAGTAAGAGGAGCACAGCATCACGTTTGCAATGTTCCTGATATTAACATTCAAGAACACAGGGAATGTCATTCTCATGAGCATTCCTTGAGGACCCTGCAAGAAAATTCGTTTCAGGCAATGATGATGACTAGAGAAACATTGATATAAGGACTCATGGTGAACATCAAACACATGCTTACTTGTAGAATGAAGGCTAAATGAAGACTAAAAGAAAGAGGATAGTAAGAAATGGTTATGTGCTGTATTAGGGTTCTCTAGAGAAACAGAATCAACGGTCTAGGTAGATACATATTTAAGAGGCAATTTTATCATGAGAATTGGCTCATGTGGTTATGGAAGCTGAAAATTCCCATGTTATACTTCCTTGGAGAACCAGGAAAGCAGTGGTGTAATTCAGTCCAAGTCCGAAGGCCTGAGAACCAGGGAAGCTGGTGGTGTAACTCTCCAACCAAGGCGGAAAAGCCTGGAAACCTGAAGCTCTGATATCCAAAGGCAGGAAAGCTGGCAGGTGCATGTTCCAGCTCCAGAAGAGACAGAAAATCTGTCCTTCCTCCACCTTTTTGTTCTAGCTCAGACCTCAAATGAACTGGGCGATAGTCCCTCACATCGGTGAAGGCAGATCTTCCCTCAGTCTACTGCTTCAAATGCAGATCTCTTCCACAGACACCCTCATGGTCACACCCAGTCATAATGCTTTACCAGCTACCTGGGTATCCCCTAATCCAGTCAAGTTGACACATAAGATTCACCATCACATATGAATGAAAAGCACATAGAAAAATTTTCAAATTTTTTTCAGTAACTATACATGCAGCGGTAGTTTCAGTGTTGTAATTCTGAGACTGTCAAGTGTATAATGTGAGTTAAAGTCTAGTTAGCCTTGTCTATTAAAGAAACCATCAACAAACCTGCAGCAATGAGCATTCCTCATATCAAATTTCAATTTGAAACATCATTCCCCACTAAGAGAAATCAGAGATTCTTGGAGAAAGAGCTGAATGTCAGGTCTGGGGAAGGAAATGTATAAGAGAAGCCTAAATCTTGTCTTTCTACACAGCAAAGAAGCTTTAAAATACTACTAGGATCTTGCCAAAAAAGAACCAGAGTTCAAACTGAAAAAGCTTTCATTGGCCAAAGAAGGTACAATCTGAGCTTCAAAAAGAAAAATACATAATTACAAGTGTTACCTACACATACTCCTCAAGTATGTTTAAGTCAATAAATTCAAAATGATATTTAAAAAAAACAATGGGTTAACTTTGGAGCATATTAAAGAACAAATTCATTATCCTGAAAACTGGTAAATATAATAAAAGAAAGGAATAAAAAAATTACCCTGCCTTCTCATATAAACTACTCTACCACTGGGGAGCAGTGCTGGGATCTAGTCCTAGCTGACCTGGAGCCAAAGGTGGCAGGTATGGGCTCTCGAGGAGGACCGGCGTCCCCAGGTGCAGCGGTAAGAGGCCAGCATGTGCCACCTCAAAATATGCCTCTTTAACATGAGAGTGATTTTGAGAACCAGCAGCCATAGGAGAAGCTCTGGAAACTGAATAGAAGTTATCCTTTTGTAAGGGTCATTGATATCCACAAAGGAAATCTCCATTTGTAAGGGTGTCCCTCTTTCTGCACCAGGAAGAGGAGGCTAACTCTTAATCACTAGAAATCCTTATCAATGGAAAAGGCACTGAATTAAATCTGTATAACAAACCTTACCCTTGTTTACCACATATTTGACACCTTAGAACATTTTTGTCAAACAAATGAATATAATACAGGTGGCTATATGTGCCTAACTGCTCTAGAGAAAGTAAGGAATGAAAGTGATGAGCTCAGGGATTCTAATTTCTCCCTCAAGCTTCATAAAAATGACACAGAAGTTTCTGTATCTTCCCTGAAAGAAACCATCATTTCCCACAGCTGAGAGCTGAGATCGCTGGAAAGCAAACTGCGTCTCATCCTGTGAGTGGCTAAATCACAACACAAACTGAATTCCCAGCCTTCCAGGGCACCTGCACCACAGTGAAGCTATGGAACAGGAAGAAGTAGGATCCTGAAAACTGGAATGTGGGCAGGGCCCAGAGGATGCACCTTCCACCACGAATGTGAGAAATAAATTTGTGGGGAAAACCCCAGCATCCGGGAGGAGCTCTGTGGTTGCTTTTCCCTGTAGGTCAGAGATCACAGAGGGAGCTGCTGCCACTGAACTGGAACCCTCAAATACAAAGGGGGGCATTGGTTCCCAGCATGGCAGGGGCCAAGTGCTGGCTCACAGAGACCTGTGGCATTGGTGTCCCTAGAAGAAAAATAGATAGGCAATCTTTTACATTCTTACTTGGTGTGTGTAATCTGAAGAGTTCTAGGTCAAGTGATATCAAGTCTAACTTTAATCACCAAAACAGAGTCATAGCCCTTCAATCATTTTCCAGATTTGAGCCAGTTTACACACCCTTGAATGAGGAAGGACCTGTCACACTGCCACAAATTCATACTGTTAATCTTTCTCCTGTCATTCCATAAAGAGACTTGTGGCCTGTAACCAGGGTGACTATACATTGGGGAAAAGGAAATAATCATTTATTTCCTTTTCCAGTTGAGAGGTAAGGACATTACCTTACCTCTCAACTGACATTAATTCCAAGAGACCCAGAATAGTACTATTGTCCACTGGGAAAAGTAGGCTACTATGGAGGTCAGGTGAGTAAAGGAGTTTCAGGTCTGTCTCACAGTGGGCCAAGGACCCACCCTGTGGTTATGTCCCTGACCCAGAGTGCATAATCAGAGCAGACATACTCAGCAGCTGGAAGAATCCCCACACTGATTCCCTGTCCTACGGTGAGGGCTGTTATGGTAGTAAAAAGCAAGTCAAACCACTAGAACTGCCTCTAGCTTGGAATATAGTTAACCAAAAGCAATGCCACATTCCGGGGGGGATTGCAGAGATTAGTGCCACCATCAAGCACTTGAAAGATACAGAGGTGGTGATGCCCACCACAGCCTCATTTAACCTGCCTAGTTGGCCTCTGAAGAAGACAGAGGGATCTTGGATTAACCAGTTGGTGACTCCAATTCAGTGGCTATTCCAGATGTGGTTTCATTGCTTGAGCAGATTAACACATTCCTGGTGCGTGGTATGCAGTGTTAGTTGGGCAAATGCTCTTTCTTCAATGCCTATTAGTAAAGACCACGAGAAGCAGTGGCAAGGCCGGCAATGCACCTTCGCTCCCCTGGGCACAGCAGCCCCCAGCCCTGAGTCATAATTTAGTTTGCAGGAACCCTGATCATTTTTCCCTTCCATGAGCTGTCACACTGATCCATCACAGTGACCACACCATGCTGATGGGACCAAGTGACCGGTACATGGCAGCTACTCTGCACTTACTGTTAAGGCACTGGCATGTCAGAGTAGGGATAAAGCTGACAAAAACTCAGGGGCTCCGGCATCAGTGAAATTTTTAAGAGTCCTTTGCTGTGGGGGAACCTCAAAAAACCCCTCTAAGGTGAAGGGATTATTGTATCTGACCACCCCCCATAACCAAAAAGGAGGCACAATGCTCAGTGAGCCTCTTTAGAGTTTAAAGACAACATATTCCTTGTTCAGGTTTGCTACTCTGGCCCCTTTATGGACCGGCATGGAAGCTGCTAGATTTGAGTGGAGTTCAGAACAAGAGCATCTCTGCAGCAGGTCCAGGCTGCCATGCAGACTGCCCTGCCACATGGGCTGTGTGGTCTAGCAGACACGACGACGACGGTGCTTGGAGTGTCAGCGGCTCATAGGCATGCTGTCTGGAGCCTTTGGCAGACCTTATAAATGAATCACAGAACAGACCCTTAGGATTTTGGATCAAAGCCCTGCCATATGGATAACCACTCGCCTTTTGAGAAAAAGCTTTGGGCCTGCTGCCAGGCCTAGTACAGGTTGATGCTTAACCACAGATACCAAGTTACCATGTGACCTGAGCTGCCCATCATGACCTTGTTGTCTCCAAGCCATAAAGTTGGGCATGCACAGCAGCACTCCCTCATCTAATGAAAATGGTGTGTATGAAATCAAGCTTGACTGGATAATTCTGCACAATATGCAAGTCCCACCAAAAGTGGACAGCTGCAGCATTATGGTCCCTTTCTGGGACATCCCTGAAGGACAGTGGGAAGGGAAATTCTCCTAGAGGGCAGAACTTTGAGCACTGAACACGGTTGTTCATCTTGCTTGGAAGGAGAAATGGCCAGAGGTATGAGTGTACCCTGATTCATGGGCCTTGGCCAGTGGTTTGGCTGATGGTTAGAAGGGACATGATTGGAAAATTGGTGACAAGGAGGTCTAGGAAAGAGGTATGTGTATAGCTGTCTCTTAATGGGCAAAAAAAAAAAGATATTTGTGTCCCATATGTCAGCAAAGGATGACCTAAGATGAGAAGCATTTTATTAATAACAACCTGTTCTGTGGATACCAGTCAGCCTGTTTCCCCAGACACCCTGCCGTTGCCCAATGGAATCATAAACAAAGTGGCACGGGGGCAGGGATGGAGGTTATCCACCGGCTCAGCAATATCGACTTTTACTCCCCAGTGCCGATCTGGCTACAGCCACGACTGAGCGCCACATCTGCCAGAAGCAGAGAACAACATTGTGTCCTAGTGTGGCACCATTCTCCAGGGCGATCACCTGGTTGACCAGGAAGGTTGATTACACCAGACCACTTCTATCGTAGAAGGGTTAGCGCTTTGTTCTTACTGGAGCAGACACTCTGGATTCAAATTTGCCGTCCCCGCACACATTGCTTCTGTACAAATGACCATCATGAGCTTACAGAATGCCTTAGTTAATAAGCCCTAATAATAGTTAACTTTATATCACAGCATTTAAGTTATAGGATATCAAGAAGAAAGGTAAACATCACCCAAAGATCTGCATCTTCTTTTGGGGGAAGACTACTGCGTTCTTGGTTGTGCACAGACTAGTTGTATCATGTCAGGTTGCAAGTGTGGCTTTGTGATTGTCTTTATTTTATTGGTTTGAGTAGGTGTGCATGGGTGCCAGGTTGACAGGGGTGAGTTGTGATGGCTAGTGTTACGAGTCAGTTTGGCTGGGCTACAAACACAGGTATTAATCACAGTAATCTGTGTCTTGCTATGGGGGTATCTTGTAGATGTGGCCAATATCTACAATCAGTTGATTTTAAGTAAAGTAGATTGCCCTTGGTAATTGAAGGTAGGCCCATCCAAATATCTGAAGACTTTAAGCAGAAAAATTGAGGTTTCCAGAAATAGAAATTCTGCCTCAAGACTGCACCTTCAGCTCCTGCCTGAGTTCCCAGCCTGCCGGCCTGCCCCACAGACTGCTGACTTGTCAGCCCACAGGCACACAAACCCATTCCTTCAGCTCCCTCCCTGTCTCCCTTCCCTCACCCTTTCTCTATACACACAACGCACACACACACAACACACCCAGTTACGTGTTGCTTAGCATTCTGAGAGAGGCCTCATCAGGATATGTCATGGTTGTGTGGACATCACAGGGTGCACTCACACAAACCTGACAGGTGTGTCCCACCACACACCTAGGCTTTACGGTGTAGCCTGTCCCTCCTAGGCCACAAACCTGGACACCATGTTACTGTATTGAACACTGTAGGTAACTGTGACACAATGGTAAGTATTTGTGTGTCTAAACATATCTAAACATAGAAAAGGTACCGTAAAAATATGATAGAAAACATATAAATGGGACACCTGTGTAGGGCGCTTACCGTAAATGGAGCGTGGGGCCTGGCAGGTGCTCCAGGCGGGCGAGTAGGCATATGGGTAGTGGAGAGTGGGGCCCGGGCCGTCCCTGTGCTCCACCGCAGACTTCGTGAGCGCTGTGCACTTCAGCCACACTGACGTTACCCCAAGTTTTTTCTTTCTTCAATAGATTAACCTTAGCTTACTATAACTTTTTCACTTTATAGACTTTTTAATTTTTTAACTTTTTAATTCTTTTGTAATAATATTCGGCTAAAACATGAACACATTGTACAAAATATTTTTTATATTCTTATTCTATAAGCTTTTTTTGTTTTTAAATTTTCTTATTTTTTTTTTTTTACTGTCTAAAAGTTTTTGTTAAAAACAAACACATGGGAGGCTGAGGCAGGAGGATCACTTGATCCCAGGAGTTTTAGGTTGCAGCGAGCTATCATGATGCCACTGCACCATGAGTGACAGTCTGGGTGACAGAGAAAAACTCTGTCTCAAAAAAAAAAAAGATTCCTAAGACACAAACACATACATTACCCTAGGCCTACACACAGTCAGGATGGTCCACATTGGATCCCACTGGAAGGTCTTCAGGAGCAATAACACACATGGAGCTGTCATCTCCCATCTCCTGTGACAACAGCGCCTTCTTCTGGATACCTCCTGAAGGACCTGCCTGAGACTCTTCTTGAAGAGGTGTCACTCTTCTCAGAAATATGCCCAAGGCAGTTTGCTTGGTTTGTTTCTTTATCATAGATTTGCGTGAATAATGCATTGCACAATGATGTTACAACAGCTATAATGTCACTAGGGGAGAGGGAATTCTTAGCTCCTTTATAATCTTATGGGTTCACTGATGTATATGCAGTCCCTCGTTGAGTGAAACGTCCTTATATGGCCCATGACTCTGTGTGTGTGTGTCTTATTGGTTTCTTTTCCCTAGAGAAGACTGACTGATATACCATCCTAGTACAATTATTACTTTACAGATGAAATAAAATCCTCAGAAAGCTCATTCAGGCAAAAAGATAAAAATTACTTAGAAAGTTCAGAAAATTAGGTTGGCATCAGACTTCTCAGCAGCAGCACACACCCAAAGACAACAGTGAATAACACTGCCAAGAAGCGCAGCGGGCACAGTGGCTCACGCTGTGACCCTGGTGATGTGCAGCTGAGGCAGAAAAGGCAGGTGGAGAGAGCCTGAGTGCAGCCACATGACTAACACCAGCCCCTGACCACCCTGAGTGCAGCCACCTGACCAACACCAGCCCCTGACCACCCTGAGTGCAGCCACATGACCAACACCAGCCCCTGACCACCCTGAGTGCAGCCACCTGACCAGCACCAGCCCCTGACCACCCTGAGTGCAGCCACATGACCAACACCAGCCCCTGACCACCCTGAGTGCAGCCACATGACCAACACCAGCCCCTGACCACCCTGAGTGCAGCCACATGACCAACACCAGCCCCTGACCACCCTGAGAGCAGCCACCTGACCAACACCAGCCCCTGACCACCCTGAGTGCAGCCACATGACCAACACCAGCCCCTGACCACCCTGAGTGCAGCCACCTGACCAACACCAGCCCCTGACCACCCTGAGTGCAGCCACCTGACCAACACCAGCCCCTGACCACCCTGAGTGCAGCCACCTGACCGGCAGCAGCCCCTGACCACCCTGAGTGCAGCCACCTGACCGGCACCAGCCCCTGACCACCCTGGACAAGGAAGTCGCCAGCCAAGGTGCCGGCTCGGGACCACAGAGGATGGATGAATCATGAAGCTGGATCCCTACGAAGTGTTTGTGCTCACCTTTGTTACAGTAGTTTCTGAGTGACCTTTATGGCCTGCCTTCAAGACAATGCGGGTCACCTGTGGTGTTTTTGAACATTTAAAAACCACCACTGCCTCACAAATTGTCCCCTCCTGCTCGGAAAGGACCCCTGCTCTGGCTGTGGAGTAGGATCTGCTCTGCGTCTCTCTCTCAGTAAACTTTCTGTCACTAGCTGCTCACTCTCAAGTTCTTTCCTGCACGAAACCACAAACCCACTAGGCTAGTTTGGCGTCTTTCCCCCCTTCACTGGGACCCCCTGCATCGCTAGCACTGGGAGGCCGAGGGGACCTGGCTGCTGTCCCTCCTCCCCCACTGAACAGTCAGCTGCTAGAGCACAAGTGTCACTTAGAAGTTTGCCAAAGTCCTCATGCCCAGCTTCAGAGCCCTGGTTCAGAGATTTTTCTAAAGGGAGAAGTAGGCCAATAAACAGCTCCTAATCTCTTCCCTAAGCAACAGAGCCTGGAGAAATTGGAGCCTAAATGGAGGTTGCGGGTGGGAGGCAACTGGGAGGAGATTCAAGGTTAAAGCTAAACATTGCCTGGTGAGTTTGCAGAAAGGAACCTCAGAAGGAGAGCAGCTGCCAGGAGACCTATTGGAAAAATACCAAACACTAACCTCAAAAACTCTTCCTTCAAAGGAGCCACACTTTGATTATATTAGGTTGTAGAGCAATTTAGGCACCAGGCAATTATTGCAAACAGGTGAGCAATCCATTGGCATTTACTGGAGTTCTACAGCTGGATGTGGGCCAGGAAAGAGAGGGCAGAGCCCCACCACCACCACTGTCCCCCAGGCTGCAAGCGACCAAAGCTGTCCATCCCCTAAGAACAACATCTAAGTCTTAAATCTGTCAGAGGAGAAAAAAAAGACTTCACTAAAATAATCCAGTGTGTTGCTAAACAAGTAAACAAGCAAATAACAATAACAAGCCCCTAAGGAGGGGGTGTGTCAGCACACAGAGATGCTAAAAGGCAAAACTTCATGATGATGGATTTGGTACTGATCTCTTAGCTAGGACACCAAAGGCATAGACAGCAAAAGAAAAAATGGACAAATTGAACTTCATGAAAATGTTAAAATTTTGTGATCAAAAGACACCGTGCAGAGAGCAAAAAGTCAACCCCCAGAGTGGGAGAAAATATTGGCAAATGGTGTATCTGACAAAGGATTGCTGAAAGATATCCAGAATATACAGAGAACTGCTATAACTCAGCAACAAAACCCAAACAACCCAATGCAAAAGTGGACAGAAGATATACAAATGTGCACTAAGCAAATATAAAGCTGCTCAACATCACTAATCATTAGAGCAGTGCAAATCTAAAAACAACAAAATAACAAATATTGGTGAGAACCTGGCATAATTGGAACACTTAGGCACTCTTGGTAGGAATGTAAAATGGTGCAGCCACTGTGGAAAAGAGTGTAATGGCTCCTCAAAAAATGAAAAATAGAATTTCCACATGACCCAGCAATTCCACTTTGGGGTATATACCCAAAATATTTGAAAGCAGCGTCTCAAAGAGATATTTGTAACCAATGTTCATAGCAGCTTTATTCACAATGACTAAAATGTGGAGGCAACAACCCAGGTGTTCATCAACAGATGATTGGATAAACAAAATGTATTACATACATAAAATGGAATATGAGTCACTATATTAGCCTTAGAAAGGAAGGACATTCTGACACGTGCTACAACATGGAAGAACCTTGAGAATACAATTCTAAGTGAAATAAGTTGCTCACAAAAAGTCAAATACTGTACGATTCCACCTGAGGTACTTAAAATAGTAAAAATCATTGAGAGAGCAAATAGAATTGTGGTTTCCAGGGGCTGGGAGGAGCAGGAATGAAGAATTATTGTTTAATGGATATAGAGTGTCTAAGGACTAAATTACAACAAATTTCATTTAAAGATCTTAATTGCCTTTATTTGCAATTCTGGAATTGCAGAACACTTTGTTTTATACAATAAAATGTATATTCTGATAAACTGAGTAGAAGAGCTTAGTTATACAGGGCTGAAGAAAGCAGAAACAAAGAACAAAAAGTGTGTTGGTCATTTCGAAGATACTTTCCTTGTAAGACAATGTGAACTAAAATAAAATCTTAAGTCCCCCCCCCCCAACAGCTGACTGAATGGACCCCCTCTTGGCCAAAGAGACCCCAGAAATACCTTAAAGCTGAGTCACACTTTGTCATGTCCTCTTCCCTTCTTGGACATCCTTCCTTACTCATTAACAGGCTTAAGGCAAAGCTTAAACCACACCTGCAGGTCATCAATTTACTTAACAGATCACTTGAGTCTGGGTATATGTCTGGTGGCATGTCTCTTCCTTATGCTAATTTAAAACATTCCAAACCTTTAGACAAAACTTCATTTCATTAACCAATTACAAATCAAAGAATCTTTAAGTCCACCTACAACCTGTAATTCCCCACTTGGAGATGCCATGCTTTTTGGGGCCAAACCAATGTATGCCTTCCATGTATTGATTTGTGACTTTACGTGTAATTCCTGTCTCTCTCAAATGTATGAAGCCAAACTGTAACCCAACCATAGCAAGACCACTTGCTCAAGGCTTCTCGGGCATGGCTCCAGGCCATAGTCACACATAGTTCAGAATAAACCTCTTTAAATTATTTAACAGAGTTTGGGTTCTTTGCCATTGACAACAGAACAGTAGAAAAATAACTGATTGTTTGACATGGTTACTTCAGGTTACTTTTTTGTAAGAATTAAGAAAGGGAACTTCATTATCATGCTGACTGAAACTGACCTGTATGGGACTCTGGCTACTATCTCTCATTCTCCCGATTTCTCAGAAGGTCAGGTAAACAGCTTAGTTTGGTTTCATGATGTGGAACATTAGCACGAGTGATTCCATTCTGCTCTAGTGTGTTGGGCCTAGTGTAGGAGCTCAGTCCAACCCAATGGCCCCTAGTAGATTTTATTTAACAAGTGTTTCAGTTTTTTTTATTATTATTATTTCAGCATATTATGGGGGTACAGATTTTAAGGTTTCAATAAATGCCCTTTCCCCTCTCCCCCCACAAGTCTGAGTTTCCAGCATGACCAACCCCCATATGGTGCACATCTCACACATTATGTATGTATATACCCACCCCCCTCCCCCCTGCCCAATACCCTATTACTGTAGTACCTATGTGTCCACTTAGGTGCTGCTCAGTTAATACCAGTTTGCTG
>VSMD01018125.1:0-99666 GCA_008750895.1 Mirza zaza
ATTAAAATTAGAGTGCAATCTATTAATTGACACTGAGAACTGGACAAAGAGGTCTCTCTCGTGTCCAAGCAGTGCACACATGTTCTCAAGAAGCACTGTGAGGATAAAATAAGACTAAGAAGAAAACAGGAAAATAAACATCACTTTATGATTGCATATCTAGGAATTACACATTTCTTGACCATTTCTCTTTCTGGATTGTTGCCTATTTTTTAGTTTTATGTAACTGTCTAATTAATGCCTGGCTATATCTCTGATTTCTTCCTTAGAATAAATGGTTTTAAGCCAAAGTCATAGGTCAAAGAACATGAACATTTTTATTTGAATTTTTTCATTGCAACTTTTTCCTTATAAAAAAAATTGTCGTTTTAAAATTTGGAAGATATAAAAACTGTGAAATGAATAAAATATAAATTATATATATATTCCTGCAATCTATAGATGATTATCAATACCGTGACATACAATCACATGTAGTTTCGCACATCTATATTTCTGCTTCTTTTATTAATATTACTGACCATTAAATTGTGAGTATTTTTCTGTGTCATTAAATATTCCTTGAAACATGATTTTAATGGTTCTCTCCCTACTACACATGATAATGTACTTGGCTATTTCCTTTAATTGGCTCCTTTTAGGCTGTTTCCCAACTTTTCCCTATCTCAAACACCATTGTCGTGAACATTGGCCAGGTGGAGACTCTGAACCTCCTCTAGCTCAATTCCCCCTCACACAGGAGAGCACTGGAACCAGGAAATGTAAAGGAGCCTCAGACTGCTGTCAGCTCATCAAATGCCCCGTGCATACTGCCAAGTGGTGCCCTCTGGGTGGATGAATCACAAAGACATGCCTACTTCTAGAAGACAGATTAGAACAGTGTCCCTTCCTTTGGACGGGCACAGCCCTGCCAGACTCATAGCCAGGTGAGCAGAGCAGGCTAGATTTGTGGGCCCACTTTCTTGGCCAAGTGCTTTAGTTGCAGTAGACAACCTGTCCAACCTTACATTGCTGTCATGCTATTCATTAGTGAGTTTTTATCCCAAAATCACAGAGCTAGTGAATGACAGAGATGGTTGACACATCCAAAATTTGCTGCTCCTTCTAACTACCTCAAACTGCTCTCCTGATCACGTGTGGAGGCCAGCAGTCTAAGGTTTGTACAGTTCTTTATATGTAATATTCACTGCATGACACCGGTCATAGTATATTTCATTTTTGAAAAAAAAGCAGTCACCACAGGACTATCTAAACATTCCAATCAGCAATTGCATTTATTGTCTGGCTTTCTAATTTACCCAAACTTTGTGACATAAAAAGTCTGAAGTTATGGACTGTGATTAAAATAACAAAACTGTGGTCTTAGGGATTCTCAGAAAAAACTGTCCCCTCAGCCAATTCGACTGGACCAAATGTTAAAAACAACAAACATTTGAACAAGACGTTACCATTCTTAATATGTTCAAGTGAACATGTCAATTACTTTAGGGATCACTGCTGCTTTTGACATCCCACCAGCATGTTCTGGAATTTTACCCTAACCTAGTCGTGCGTAGTTTTCCTTTTAAAATTTGCAAAGCTGCTTCCTCTCGAAAGCAGACAGAGGATGGGAAAAAGACAGTGAGGTGAGAATTGAAGAGTTAACAGGGTCCATTTTATGTTCTCTAAACCAGTCCAGTTCTGTTGTGTACTTTGGCACATGACTTTTAGACGTATTTTAGTCAATCTTTGCAAAGTTGAAAGTTGATTCAAAGCCAGATGTTCAGAAATAGACTGAGAAGGCAATTCATCCCTCAATTTTTGTACAGAAACTTCATTGTAAAAATCATTCTGGGCTGATGGAATTGAAAACTGGGTAAAAAACATGGCTCTGATAGAAAATCTCTTGGATTATGAAGCAATGCCTGAACACCACCAAATAGAAATGCAAACAGCCCTTCAAATCCAACACTGAAATCAAGTCCACTGCTGCTGCATTGTTGTTTGCATTCTGCTTGACTTTTTATGTTGAAATAATCTCAGATAAAGAAAAGTTACCAAAATAGTACAGAGTGTGCATATATATTCGCCCCATTCTTCCGAATGCTAGCATTTTAACTCAACACCCTCATCATTCTCACTCACCCTCCTCCAGTGTACAGTTTCTAAAAATAAGGATGTTCCTAGATCATAATGATGAAAAATGAGGAAATAAATTAACACACAATGAATCATGTTAATATACAACATTATTATGTATATATACATGTAATATACAACATATTATGTATATATACATGTAATATACAACATTATTATGTAATCTATAGCTCTTATTCTAATTTTGCTTGGCGAGCACTACTGCAACCAAGATATCCAAGTTATCACCAGTAATGGGACAAATAGCCCACCTGAGCTCTGAGGTGATGTCCCCAGAGGAACGTTCCATGGCTTCTGTGATACTCCTGCCCCAGATGCATAAACTGCACCTACTCTTGAGGAAACATCGGACAAACCCAGAGTGAGAGACACTCTGTAACATAACTGGACAGTGGTCTTCAAAAGAGTCAATGCCACGAATACATACAAATAGTAACAACCTCAACAAAAACTAACAAAAAGAGAGAAATGTCCAGATTAACAGAGTCTCTGAAACTCTGGCAGTCTGAGTTGTTTGTGTAAAGATTAACTTAATGATTTAACATCATTGAGTTGTTAACATCTTAATGGTAATGATTAACATCGTTAACTTCCTGATTTAACATCATAAAGATTAACTTAATGGTTTAAGAACTGGATGAAGTCCCAGAAAAGCAAGCCCTCACTAATTCTTAAGAAAAGTAGCTGGCACTTATAGACGCTTCCACACTGCCCTCCCTGTGACAGTGCAGACAGCTTTGACTAGCACGTCACCAGTCTAACATAAACTGTGAGTCTGCTTGTTTGACCAATCCTGCCAAGTCACACCAGCCTGCCTGTCTGACTGCTCCAGCTTCAGGGAAGCTGTTGCTCTGTCCTCGAATATGAGGTCTACCCACAGGACCCTGGGTTTAGGTGTGGTGTCAGGCACCTATGGGCTGTGATTAGAAATTAGAGCAAAACATTCCAGGGACAACACAGAGTAAAGGAAGCAGAACTGCTCTTTTTTCACATCTGGATACACAGAAAACAATCACATTTTTACAGTGCAGCATTCAGAAGAAGATTTAGTGACATTTATATAGCACTTGGTGAGATTTTCATGACACGTTCTTTATATTGTATAATTATGATAAGAAAAATAAAATATGATCCCGTTAGGAAATTATTAAACGCAAGAATTGTATAAATCTTCTACATGAAATGTTTTTCAATATTTTTCCTTTTTCCTTCTCCTTTTTAATAGAAACTTGAACTTGCCTGTGAACGTTTTACTCTGTCAGGTTTTATGCTTGCTACAGTTTCGTGGAATTCCTAATGAGTGGCAGACTAGGTTTCATGGGTCTGAATCTTATACAATTTGAGGAATAGGGGAGACTTTAGTAGAAGAATAAAAAATTGCAAATATAAAATCAGGTACAAAAGTTAATATTTCTTTAGAGTCAGAGAAGAAGTCATAATAAATTACTGGAGCCTTGGAGATACAGCTCTCTTTCTTCCACAGTATCTTTAGGTCATGATCAGAACTGTTCATGTCAAAAGCTTTTTGTTTAAAATCTAGCTATTCTATAACTCCCAGCAACTCTGCCAACACTCACGGGTTGGTGAAAGTGAAACACCTTTAAACTTGATTAGCCCCACCAATAATTCCAATGTTTTTAGTCATTGTATATAAGAAAGTTTGTTCACTCAAGTGGATTGAAAAAAATAGTCATTGTTCACCAATTGGAAAATGTATAACAGTTGAAATATTAAAGACTAAAAAGCTCTTGCTTTTCTTTAATGGACGAATGAACTATTACCATTTCTTATGAGCATAGATTTCCAATGTACTCTAAGATTTTCATGTGTCTAGCAAGGACTTTGAAAGAATGACAAAGCTTCATTTTGCAGGATGTGTGTTCCTAGTTAGAGCAAGTATCCCACAGCTAGTTTGGATGAAAAGGGTAGTTTAACCAAAAAGACATCAGTTTCTGACGTACTGGAGGAGAGCGGTTTCAGGCTGTCACCTGGAGTGACACCACACAGTAGGTCCTCCAGTGTCCCCATTCCCAGCTCCTGGGCCTCCTGAGGCACCCCTAACACAGCCTCTCCCACGGCAGCCCCTGGGTCCTCATCGCTGGGCACAGTCTCACCTTGCGTGAGGAGACGGCAGGTAGGTGACCTCGGGCTTGGCTCTAGCAAGGGTGCCACTCATTGTGTGGGGACCACTGGGCAGGTCAATTCTCTGCTTCCGCTGGGCTACTGTCCCACATCTCTAACCAGGCTGCCTCAGGGACACATTCCACCAGCCACATCTCAAGCTGAGGGGACAGAAATACATCTCGTTCCCATCACGCATGGGTTGGGAAGCTCTGCTCTGGTGGACAGAGTGCTTTGTAATCGCAGAGGGCTAGGTCAAACATCACTGGCTTGTAAAAGGATCAAGTAGCGTCAGAGATTTGGGGCATGAAAATTCTAAGAAACACCGTCGCATGCAGAGAAAACGGTTGAAGAGCTGCAACAGAGTGAAAGAAACAAACAGCTCACAACGGCTTGCCAAACTCTGCCAGCAAAACAGAAACAACATTTTCCAGCAGTTTCACTTCCCATTTCGCAGTACCGTGAAGAGGACGGCATGCGACTTAGGAGCTTGGATGAGACACTTTGGTAAGCCTGTTTCATCATTTATAAAACCGGCTTCACAAGAATTTCTCCCTCACAGTTGTGAAGACCAAATGTGAGAAGTTCTTTGTAAGTGGCTGGGAAAGGTTCGTGTTTATTCTTCTTTTTACGTGGCTGTAGAAATGTCTGGTGTTTCAAGTTCACCTATATAATACTATAGCTGGACATTTTTATTATCACAACTCAGTTAATTCCAGAAACAAACATCTGAACCAGCTTAGTACCTTGAGGAGTTGAGACCAGGAGGGAATAATGCTAGGTCTCCACCTCTTCATTGCTGTGGCTACTTTCATACACGCTCACCTGAGTATTTAGAATAGCCTCAAAGAGAAAAAATATATCACTCCAGAGAAGTCACATAACTGTAGCCTTAAGCAACATGGAATGGCAAGAAAATATTTGTCCAGAGGATGGTTGAGTTCTTCGCAGATTAACAGCACATAGATGCCTTGGGATTACTTTGTTTTATTATGTTTTATTTGTATATATCTTAGCACTAACTGAGGGGGTCACTTTTCCCTTTTACCAAGCTTCCTGGGTCTCCAACTGGCTCTGAGCTCCAGGCGTGGCTGGTCACGTGCCCAGGGTAGCTCCTCAATTTGCCATTCCCAAGGGCACGGCCCTGAGCTCGTTCTCATTTCTCCCCACGTCAGCCTGGATTTACACAGCTTTCCTGCAGCTTTTCCTGCTTCATGCTGCTGCACAGTGTTTTCTCTAACTTGCCACAACTTAATGGCCAAACCTCATATTTAAAATATTATGGATACGGAAAGAGGAAAATAAATAATTTCCAATTGTGGCTCCCTGAGACTCTGTGGCCTTGTCAGTCTGTAACTGCAGACACGTTGAAGTCATCTTGGATATTTGCAGGGGACCTTAAAGAGAAGTGTGGTTTTGCTTAGGAAAGGTCTTTGTGTGTCTCTCCTGCTGTGGTTTCTATGCCTTTTTTTTGGGTCTCTGGGTGAGGAAGGTTTTCTGAGAGAATTCTTCTCAGAAATCCGAAGTCAACGGTGTATGATACCTACTCAGGGTTATTCCTTTTGCCAAAGGTGAAGTGGGAGTGCAGGAACTCCACGTTTCATGAAACCCTTGATCGTATATGTTCACTAATCACCATCTAGAATGAAATAATAAATACAGGTCTCCTCTCTTGTCAAGGCTTCAGAAATCTACGGGTCATTCAACTGAATATTTCAATCGTCATGTTAAAATAAACCAAACATGAATGGAGAACAAAAAGCATATTAAAATGAAAATTTTTAAAAATATTTTTTTAATTTGATAAAAATATGTTTTATCAACATACACACACACAAAGATAGGGGCTAAAAATGAAAATAGGCTTATTGGGAATCAAATATAAGTTTTGTCTAAATACACTAGAAAATTTCCCTCATATTCTTAAAACCTGTTGACATATTTGTATATGATAGTCATAATCTAATTTTTGGCCATGGTGTGTTTGCAGGTGTTTGTATCCATTGTTAGAAATATATAAAATAGTACCCAAGTTAAAGTACCCAGAATGAAATGGTTTTTCTCTATTCAGTAATTCTTTTCAGTAACTCTCCTTAAACAATTTCCATCTGAAACTTTACCTTTAGAAGTTCTAATTTTTTTTTTTAATTTCACCACTTGATTTTGATGAGTGCTGTTGGCAATGGGTTCAGATGGCAAGGGAGCAGGTTTAATCAATTGCAAGTGGCTTCTATAACCTTTGCTTGGGGAAGTAAATAGGAGGAGAACAGAACTCAGTGCACATTTTCTTCTCTTTCAAACATATGTTCTTATTTAATACATTCGCTCTCAACTAAAATAAGCCTGTAGTTATTGGTGGTCAGTTTCATGTAATAGGAGCTACTACAGTTTACCCATTAAAAAAATAATACAAGACTGTAATAAAGCAAACAGTGAGTCACTTTATTGGGTATGAAGTAATAAACCAGTGGATATAATGATAACGTCTATGATGTATCTTAGAAGAAAACAACCTTGATTGTTTTGTTTGGTTTGAGGTGCAGCTTTTTGGGTTAATGATATGGAAAACCAATATGTGATCAGATTCCACCCGTTTTGCTCAGGGTTCTCATAGCAACTGAAAGATTTCAGGCTCAGGAATGATCACAACTATAGTTAATTAATAATTGTGTGATGTGTTGCTTAATATCTCAATCTTCCATAATTATACATACTCTATAACCAAACTCTACACGTGGACAAGTCCTACTCAGTTTATGCAACTGAATTACTGCGTGCAGGAGTGAATGGTTAGGATCCCTGGCTAGAAGAAAGACAAAAAGAAAGGAAAGAAAGCAGAAAAAAAATAAAGAAAAAGAAGAAAAGTAAAAGAGAAAAAAGAAAATGAGAAAGAATGAAAGGAAAGAAACAGCCACGAAGGAAAGAAAGAAAAAAGAAAGCAGGAAAGAAAAGAAAGAGAGAAAAGGACGGAAAGAAGGAAGGCTTTTATTTGTTGGAAAAACTACCATATTGCAACTCTGCCAAGCACGTTAAGTTTACTTGTAACAATATCTATAACAAATAGGGATTTTTAACTTTGCTTGTCTTTTTAAGTAAATTTCTGCTTCCAAAACTCAAGATCCCTTTGCTGCACCTTGCCACCGGCATGAAACACAATATTTTTCACAGCTCCCCAACATGCAAGGCAGTAAATGATAGCATGGGTGTTTCAGCTAACGTGCCGCTGAGCACTGCATGTGGAAGATGCATCCTATCTCTGCACGGTTCACGTTGCTGGGAACCCACAGGGTGACCCAGCCGGAGTATCAGAGATGAAGACTGAACTTCATTATTCCTGGCAGGAGTAATATTTTGCAGACTACCTGAGAGCTGTTGTTGGATTCGGGTTCTAGTCCCCTGGAAGTGATACTGAACACCCAGGGAATTTCTCTTAAAGACGCAATAATTCACGGCTGGATATTAACCAGATCTATGACATACGGTGTTGCCACATCATCTTCTCATTTCACTCACTCTACCCCTGCTGAATATTTCTAATACAGCGGGGGTGTTTGGTGAAATACGACTTTCTGATTGAACAAATGCCTGCGGGCCTCCGTGATAAACACCAGCTCGAGCACACTGTGGCTTGGAATGAGGAACAAGTGCCAAAACCTCCAGATGAGTGTGCAGACCCTTTCCCCTCGCCCCTCCCCAAGCCAA
Source organism: Mirza zaza (assembly GCA_008750895.1). Taxonomy (NCBI): domain Eukaryota; kingdom Metazoa; phylum Chordata; class Mammalia; order Primates; family Cheirogaleidae; genus Mirza; species Mirza zaza. Next base: position 7,963 of record VSMD01018125.1, read on the forward strand.
ATTATCTTCGTTTATTTTTCATCAGATCTGACCATGACCAATAATTTTTGTATGGTGAACATCAGTGTTTTTGCCTGCCTTTCACTGTTCTCTGTTTTTTTTTTTTTTTCTCTCTCTGTCTCTTTGCTTTCAAATGCCAAGCAATATTTGACTGTAAGGCAGTTTTATGGAAGGGAAGTTTTAAAGAAACATTAACTGTTTAGTGGGATTGATATAAACCCATTGGCATGGAATAGTTCAAGTCCATACACCTTATCGTTTCGCCTGTGCCCTCCTTTTTATTACCTTTTTTGGTTCCTATTGCCAACATATTTCTTTTCCTCCCAGTGTATTTTTCCAGTATTAAAGCTATGCTTTTTTTAGGTCTACCTAAAAAATTTTCAGTTACATCATTTGCACAAATATGTTGATGTTAACATTGAAAAACCTCTTTGCCTGCAGTTGTATATTTTATTTGGCTAAAAATGGCTCATGTCTAATACATTACATGTCCTTTGGTGATACTATTTAAGCGAGAAATTCCAAAACTCACAAATACCGAATAGCCGAAAGTTCCAAAGCTGTGCATGCACACTAAACACGCAATATATCTCCTCCTTTTCTAAACAGAAATAGATTTCTCTCTGATTTGTTTGATAAATTTGACCCAAGATTTCCATTTGGAGTTATTGGAGTTCCTACTGTTTTTCTGCGTGTTGGTGGGCCAAGGCCTAATCACCCCGAAGCCCCACGGAGGCCATAAATTACAGCGATGAGGTGAAGCTTTGTATTCCTTCGGCTGCAGAAGAAGGCCATTTTGCTGCAGCCTATTTTGACAGGCATGAATTTAATTCATTGTTTTATGACAGATGGGAAAAGTGTACATGCTCATAGTACTGATTTATGGTCATTTGGGTCTGGAGGATTCTATAATTTGCAGCTAATGTGAAAACAGATGGATAGGCAGACACCAAAGGTTAGGCTGACCCGCGCCCGTTCTCTGCCTTGCTTACAAATGGCGTCCATATGCGTCCAGTCTCTCTGGGTGAGGTCTTCCTTGGGACCGCCAGACTCTGCAAAGCACGAGGCACTTCTTTTTTCTTTCCTGAGTTAGGGAAAGTGAAATGTGAGGAATGTTTCTAAGCCTCAATATTCCAGAGTCATTTTGTGCTTTCTGAATGTGTGGGATTCCAATCTCCTTTCCTTTTCTTTTCTAAGTTAAAAAGCACTTTTCTAAAGTATATGTAATATGTTCATTATTATCCAAATAAGTAATACCATATAAAAGCATTGGTGGCTGTTTTCATTTCAATTGACAAATTTATTTTAATAGAATGATTGATTGAAAATCAGCAGTTGGGAAGTTTCAAAGGAAATACCTTGACTTGGGGACGGGCATGTAATTTTGGTGAGAAATGTGTTTTTGCTTAAATAAATGAGTTTGACTTTACAAGTCATTTTGCCTTTTTAGAAGGTAAATGGATTATCATGGAAAATTACTTAATTAATGCTAAAGTGTTTAATACAGTTTTGACTATTAAATGACTTTACCTAAAAGGAAATATTAATAGCAATAATCTCATCTCTTTTTGAAGAAAAAAAGAAATTTTGGACCTATAGTAGCAAGGTAAATGCATAGTTAATTTTAATTAAATAAGTACTTGAATTTTAACACATTTAAAGATATGTTAAGAAATTATATATTGTTATTGATTACCATATTCAATTACCATAACATTATTACTTTATTAATTTGGTTGATAACGTTTAAACATTAAAACTAAACATGTCATTAGTTTTAATTCTAAAGATGAAAGTTGAGTTTCATTTCACAAATTTTCCCAACTCTGAGGCTGAGTCTTATTTCATTTTATTTTAAAAATTAGAAAGGTAGATTGCTGTTCCCTAAATTAAGAGTGCAAAATTCAGATAAAATGCAAGACTATTTTGCTCTTGATCAAACAGCATTTTGGCAATAAAAATCAGAAGACATCATGTTTTATAAAGTCAAAATATTGTTTTGGTGTGATTTGAAATTATATTTAAACCAATCTAATGGCTATTCCTGAGGCTTAACCAACACAAAACTGTATCCTCCAATTAGCAGGACCTTTGCAGCTTCATATGGTGCTGCAGAGACAGCAGTATTTAGCCTCATTTGACACTCAAGCTTTGTACATTTATCCTGGGAAGGGAAAACTATAAGTGAATGGTAACCAATTTTAACTGACATATAGAAAAAATAAACCAAGCCAACCAAATGAATGTTTTCTTACAGCTGTAGTCTACTTAGCTATTAGCCCCTCTTTAACTACTGAAAGAAAATCACGTGCATGTGTTTTTTCACAAAGCACTTCTGAAGCAGCTGCTGGCTAGCGATGCCATTTTGCTTTTAGACAATAGCTGCTACCATCTCGTTGCTGGGTCAGAAGATACCAAGGGTCATGTTAAAGCCAATGAAATGAAAAAGCCAACATCTGACCTCCAAGAATTTCCCTTGGCTCAAAAGTAATTTTTGTTAAACGTTCAGACTGGAAGTTTAAAAATAGCCTTATTCTTAAAGGTTTCACATCAAAATAAGTACCAGGGACTTTCTTTTATTGTGCACTTTTTGGAATGGCTGTGCTGAATTTCATTTATCTATTATGTCAATTGTATAGATAGGGCCATATCTCAACTCACTGGGTATTGGAAATTTGAGGGGGGGGGTCCACTGGGCCACCTTGTAGAGGCATCATCCATCCCTCAGAGTCTCCCAGCCATCCTACACTCAAGCCTGCTCCTGCCTGCACTCACTGCCATTCCTCTTCCAGGACTCTACCTCCTCCCTAGCCGTATTATTTACTCTACAGTGTCTGGTGCTGGGCTCGGCTCTTTTAGCTATCACTTCCACCAACCAACATTATTTAATATCGTTTTTGGAAATGTTTTGGGTATGAAGGATATGAAAAAGATAGTTGATAGCTTTAATTTGTGTTGTCTTAATTATAGCAGGATTTACTTTGACCTTTTTTGTCTTCATTTGGAGAGATTCTTTATATATTCTGGATACTAATTCTATATGTGTTTGACATATGTTATTAAGATATTTTTGTATACTGTTACTTTTCTTTAAACTTTGTTGACTCCTATTGTTTAGTTGTTTTTCAAGTTTATGGGAACAAATCTTTTCTGTGCTTTTTATACTGCTAAAAATTCTTTGTCACAAATGGTTATAATTCTACATTTTATTATAACTTAATTACATTGAGATTTGTTATATTTGTTTGCTTATTTATATATAGATTTTATTCTGGACTTTATTAATATTTATAGTATAGCTAGGGATTTTTTGCCTACTCAGTTTGCCCAGTACCATTTATTGAATAATTCTTCTGTTCCTCTCTCATCTGAAATGCCACTTCATCATAAACTTAATAAATATGATTTCATTTTGATGATTGGAATAAAATTAGAACATACAAAAACACATAGATAAGGCAAAAATGATCAGTAATTACAAAACTTTAAACTACTATGTCATGTTTATATAACTTTTCTCCATCCATAGTATTATTTTGTATGGCCAATATTTTGCCTAGTCTTGTCTCATCGCTTAATAAGCATTTTAATATATCAATCATTAACTGTCTTAGTAATTATCAATAAAACAAGAATGGGATATTATGTCTCATATAAAATTAACATAGACTTTTAAAATGACAATATGCAGCATTAGTGAAGTTGAACTTTGATTGAAAGGTAGACATTACTGCTAGTAGTAATATTTATTTGTGCAAACACTCTGAAAAAATGATAAAATATTTTAACAGTATTATAATGTTTATATGCTTCGATCTAGTGGTTTCTTTTCAAGATATGTATCCAAAGGGAATAATCAGAGGTGAAATCAAAGATTAATGTATAAAATGTTCCAGGTTTATTTTATAGTACTGGAAAGAATGAAAATACAAAAATGTCTCCAACCAGGATAGCTGAATAAATTAGGGTACATTCTTGGGATCGAATATTGTTTCTTTAGTACAATGGTGCTTTGTAGAGCTGGCATGGCAGTCACTGCTGCTCTTTGACAAATGTTGTTGGCTTCCCACCTTCCAGGCCTGTGGGAGGCTCAGACTTCCTGGACACCTTGTGATTGGGTGGGGCAGGACATCTTGTGACTGGGTGGGGCTGTGTGGCCATGGGACTGCCTGACAATGAGTCATGAGCAGAAATGACATGTGTCATTTCCAGGCCAGAGCGTTAAATTGCTAAAGGTAAATACTCCAGGTTCAGCAAGGGGACTAACAATATTTGGAACAGCATATCTCAGTGATGATAAGTAGAGATCTTCTGCTAACCAGAAATGGAAATGTCAGTTAGAGAGAAAAAGACATGCACTGTTTTTAAGCCACTAAATACTACCCACTAGCCATTGATTAACACAGAGAAGAAAAGTCTCACAAAATAATAGCAAGTGGAAAAATAGGGTAGAAATATATTTTTTATAAACATATATGAAATCAATTTTGAGCATGTGGGGAAAATAATGTAACAAATACTAAAAATTTTAAAAGCTCCAAACCCACCAGAATGTTGTTTTTACCTCTGGGTTCAGGACTATAGAGTTTTAGTTTTTTTATACTTTTTCTGTATTTTCTAGAATAAATGTATATTATTTTATAATTATATAATATGCTTTTTAACTGTTTATAAACATAATTTATACTACATAATCTAATATTTCAATCTGTGAGTATATAATATAAATAAATTAACTTCTCCTTATTGTTATTAATTCAAGTTAGTTATAGCTTCCTACTGTTTTCATAAGGTAATGAATATCATCATGTATAATTCTTCCCCAGCAGTTCAATTATTTTCATAGGATCAATAGAATTAATTACTTAATGATTATGGATATTTGAGGACTACATAAATGCTATCGAACAGTTTCGTTAATGGTTATATCAATTACGCTTTTATCGATAAAAGCACTCATTCTTCCACAAAAATGACAATATTGAGGAGCAGTTTTTTCCTTTGTAAACTTTATAATTTGACAAGGAACATCTTCAAAACATATTTTTAATTCAATGTGGCTTTAATCATTGACGGGAAAGCGTCAGTATTGTATTTGACTTCCAATCTGTTGCGGAGTGCTATGTGGACCTACTGCTCATGCCTGTTGCCTACACTGGCCACTTGTTCATCAACCGCCCTGGTTTGACAACACCTCAGTGCATCTGCATGTTCAACAAGACAAGCTCACTGATGACACCTTTGGATTCTGAGGCAATGGCAAGTTGCTACAAAAGTTTTCAGTATTTATACTCAGTTTCTGTATTTGTGTGGATTGGTAACAAACAGTTGATGGGTCAACATCATGCTGTGGATTACACTTGAGTAGCATTCATTGTATTTCTTTAAGTTTAGTGATGTAACTAGTGTATTCTCAAATTTAGCTTTTATTTCATTTTTGACAAATTGTTCCTTTGTGATATTTTCTCCTTTATTCATGGTTCCTATCATCTTGTGTGAGTTAAATATCACTAAGGCTAGTGCCTCATTTCAGATGTCTGTGTATATTATGCGTTTATACATTCTTTTTTTTTAACGGATTATGGGGGCACAAGTGCTAAGGTTATGTATATTGCCCATGCCTCCCCTCGCCCCTCAAGTCAGAGCTTCAAGCGTGTCCATCCCCTAAACGTTGCACATCTTACTCGTTGTGTTTGTATATACCCATCCCCTTCTCCCCCCTCCCACCTGCCTGACACCCGATAAATGTTATTCCTGTATGTCCACTTAGGTGTTGATCTGTTAATACCAATTTGCTGGTGAGTACATGTAGTGCTTGTTTTTCCATTCTTGAGATACTTCACTTAGTAGAATAGGTTCCAGATTATCCAGGAATATACAAGAGGTGCTATATCACTATTGTTTCTTAAAGCTGAGTAGTACTCCATGGTATACATACACCACATTTTATTAATCCACTCATGAATTGATGGGCACTTGGGCTGTTTCCACAGCTTTGCAATTGTGAATTGTGCTTCTGTGAACATTCGAGTGAAGGTGTCTTTTTTGTAGAGTGTCATTTGATCTTTTGGGTAGATGCCCAGTAGTGGGATTGCTGGATCAAATGGTAGATCCACTTGTATTGCTTTGAGGTATCTCCATATTGCTTTCCACACAGGTTGAACTAATTTGCAGTCCCACCAGCAGTGTAGGAGTGCGGATTGTTTGAGCTCAGGAGTTCAAGACCAGCCTGAGCAAGAGGGAGACCCTGTCTTTACTAAAAAAATAGAAAGAAATTAGCTGGGCAACTAAAAATATATAGAAAAAATTAGCCGGGCATGGTGGCACATTCCTGTAGTCCCAGATACTTGGGAGGCTGAGGCAGGAGGATTGCTTGAGCCCAGGAGTTTGAGGCTGCTATGAGCTAGGCTGATGCCAGGGCACTCTAGCCTGGGCAACAGAGTAAGACTCTGTCTCAAAAAAGAAAAAAAAAAAGTACCTGTAGAACTTGGCACAAGTGTACAGTGATATTATTTTCCCTTGAGGAGATTCTAATTTAATTACAGAGAAATTGTTCAACTGGTTGAACCCTCAATGTTGGCTTCTAGTCGTTCTCTAGTTCTGAGTTTTTAAACCCCATTAGGGTTTATCTCAACATCCTCAGGGCACCCACTGAATGCTTTATAATTGTAAGATGTATCTTTTCTGATATTATTGTGTCAAATTCCTTCTGGGGATATAATTTGATTATATTTTTCTTAGGACTCATTGGCTATTTATTTTTATCTTATTTGTCACAGATCCCTTTTCCCAATTAGATACACTATCACACACAAGCCAGGTGCATTGAGTGGCATAATTATCATTACTTGGATTTCTTCAGCATCTTTCCTCTGTAGAACGAAGCATGGGGTCAAGAACTCAGCATTCTATTTATCCATTCACAAGAGTTTATGGCTCTGACAAAGCCACATGCCAGGAACTACAATTTCAAAGATGAATTCAGTAAATTCAGCATGGGTCCTGCTGTCCAACACAGGGAGTGGAGAAGTCAGCCATTCAGCAATGGCGTGAGTGCTACCAGAAATGTAGCGTAATTGTCCTCCAGAAAACACTGGAAAAGTTCCCTTCATTTTCTTAGAGAAATCCAAAAAATGTTCATGGAGAAGGTCATATTTTCGCTGCATCTTGAAGCATGAGTTGATAATGAGAAGACAAACACAATTAAGGCTGAGAGAATGGCATTGCCTGGTTGCAAAGGTTAAGAAATAGCACCGGGCTTTTAGGAAATAATTTTACCTAAGCTTATGTATAGTTTGCACAATGGAATGGGAAATAGGAGTGGAAAGGTAGACAGGAGCCAGATCTTGACAGGCCTTGCACAGTATATTAAAGCTATGGACTTCCCCTTTGCTTATGGGAGGTAGAGGAAGATGACTGATATTTCCACCCACATCAATCCAGGAACAGCCCTGCTGTGACAATACCCCAGCCTCCTCTATAGGGAGCCACCTCTGATTTTTATGACAGGAGGGATCCAGAGAGTTGCCAGTCTCTTCCAAACTTGATTTGGAGACATTAATTTCACGTGAACATAACGCTTAGGCTCCTATCTGCATGGAGGGGCGAAGTCACTGTTATCGTTACAGATTATGTGAGAAATCAAAGCTGAGATGGAATAATGGCAGTCTTCCTCTGCACCACTGTGTCTCAAATTGTGAATCACCTTGGGAGTATATTAAAAAGGGGGCTTCATGCACTCTATCCTGTGATACACTGAGTCAGAACCCTTGGGTGGTAAGTTTTTTGAAATGGGCATTTTTCAAAATTCCCTTAGCTAATCTTTAAGTAAGATGAAATGTGACAATCATTAGCCTTACCTCTTCATTTCTGAAAGTAAACTTTATTTTTACAATGGTTTTATATTTGCAGAAAATGTACAAAGGTAGTACAGAGAGTTTCCATATACCCTGTACATAGTTTGCTCTATTACTAAGATCTTACGTTGGCATGGTACAATTTGTGAACTAATATTGATATTGATGATGATGATGTTATCGTTAATATTAGCATGAGTCCGTGCTTTGTTCAGATTTCCTTGGTTTCTAGCTAACATCCCTTTTCTATTCCAGAGTTGCATCCAGGATACCACATTGTATTTCATCATCATGTCTGCTTAAGTTGCTCTTGGCTGTGGCAGTTTCTCTTCTTCACTTTTTATGACCTTGACAATCTTGAGGAGTCAGGCATTTTATAGAATGTCCCTCAATGGGGAATTTGTATGATGGTTTTCTCATGAATAGACTGATATTAAGGCTTTTTGGGGAAAAACCACAGAAATTAATTGCCATTCTCATCACATCATATCAACAGTTTGTACTATTAACATGACATCACTGTTGACCTTAAAAACATGGCTGAGGTAGTGTTTGCCAGTTTTCCCCATTTTAAAGTTACCCTTTCTCCCCACCCTCTTTCCATACTGTTCTTTGGAAGAAAGTCACTATGCACAGCCCACACTTAAGGGGTGGGGATTTATACTCTACTTTCTTACAGGTAGAATATTTGTATAAATTATTTAGAATTCCTCATATGGAAAATTTATTTTTTCTTATTTATTTAATTTATTTAATCATTGAATCATGGACTCATTTGTTTTATACTTTGGGTTATATTCCAATACTACCTTGTTTACTCTATCACTTAGATTGTTCCAGTTTTAGTTATTGGAAGTTCTTTCAATTGGCTCTTGTATCACTTTGACATACCTTGATCATTGTGGATTTATATTCTATGCTATTTTTTTTATTTTCAAGCACTTTTTTTTTATTTTCCGGCAATACAAGATGGTCCAGGCTCATTTTATATATGTGTCCTAGTCCTAGAATCAGCTTTGTCTCCAAGGACCTCTCTACTCCTTTTTGTTGGAGAACAATGTTAGAAACCAAGATCTGGGCATTAGTTTGTCACTGAGATGTTATTGCTTTTACAGCCTCTTTTCTGACTGAGCCAGGGGATATATGTATGCATATCAAGCTGCGTATATGCATATTTCTATAAGTATTTCTATATGTCACCATCAGTATCTATATGAAGCTAAACATGAGTTTATACTGGGATCATCAACCCTAATCCATCACCGCATGGATCATTCTAACCTCCTCCCTTTGCTTATCTGTAAATTCTTAACTCCAACAGGAAAAATCTGGTTCTCACCATCTGCTATCCATTTACTTAATTGTTGAAATCTAGTGTACATCTATAGCAGTATCAGAATTGTTAACCCATGCCCCCCATGGGAACAACTTTATCAACTACAGCGTAGTACTTATATGCAATGTTTTTGCATTTAATCTTAGACTTCACTGCTTTCTAATGTTACTTAGGTCAGCATCTTTTCCCCAACCCTCTTCAGTGAGGCATTTCATCCATTTGTAACACAGTCAAATTGTTTTGTAACATTCCACATTCCATTTTGCAATTTGTGACCTCCTAAATGATTTTTTAAATTTGCATAACATTATTGTTTTGTTAATATTTTTTTTAATGAGGTGAAATTCACAGAACATAAAAAAGGACCATTTTAAAGTGAACAATTTAGGGGTGTTTAAGACATTCACAAATGTTGTGCAACCACCTCTAACTCTAACTCTAACCTCTAACACCACCAAAACATATTCGTCACCCCCTAAATGCCATAGCCACTAAGCAGTTACTCCACATTCTTCCCTCCCTTTAGTCCATAGCAAACACCAATCTTCATTCTGTCTCTGTGGATTTACCTATTCTGGATGTTTAATGTAAGTAGAATTATACAATATGTGATTTTTTGTGTCTGGTTTCTTTTACCGAGTGTATCATTTTCCAGAAACATCCACATCATTGTATGTATCAGTGCTTACTTCCATTTTGTGGTTGAATAGTATCCCATTGATTTATATAGCACAATTTATCTATTCATTTATACATCAAGTAATGACAGGTGGGCTGTTGCCACACTTTGGCTATTGTGAATTGTGTTTCTGTGAAAATATTTGTATGCGTATTAGTTTGAGTCATTGTTTTTAATTCTTTTGGATATATACTTAGGAGTAAAATTTCTGTGTCACATGAAAATACTATGTTTAATTATTTGAGGAACTACCAAACTGTTTCCATGGCAGCCAAGCCATTTAACATTTCTACTAGCTATGAAAAAGGCTTTCAATTTTTCCACATCTTTTCCAACATATGTTATTTCCTTTTCCTTTTTCTTTTTCTTTTTTTAATTATAGCCATCCTAATGGGTATGAAGTAGTATCTCAATGTGGTTTTGATTTGTATTTTTCTAATGACTAATGATGTTGAATATCTTTTCATGTGTTGTTTGCCATTTGTACATCTTTTTATTTTTTTTTTTTATTTTTATTTTTTTATCTTTTTTTAAATACTTCAGAGCTTCCTCTTCTTGGTACATTTGTACATCTTCATAGAGAAATGTTTATATAAATCTTTGCTCATTTTTAAATTGGATTGTTTTCCTTCTTATTGTTAAATTTAGAAATTCCTTTATATACTCTGGATATTAAACCCTGATCGGATATATGATTTGCAAAATATTTTTCTCTGATTTTGTGGGTTGTCTTTTCAGTTTTGTTTTAATGTTTTTGAATCACAAAATTTAAAATTTTAATGGTCCCACGTATCTTTTTTTTTTTTTTTTTGGTTATTTGTTCTTTTGTCCTTATGTCTAAGAAGTTGTTGCCAAATCTAAAGTCATGAAGATATTTTCTTCTAAATGTTTTATGGCTTTAGCTCTTTATTTAGCTTATTGACTAGTATTGAGTTATACTTTATGTATGTCATGAGATAGCAGTCCAACTTCATTCTTTTGCATTTGAATATCCAATTATCAGCATCATTTGTTGAAAGGACTATTTTTCCCCTATTGAATATTCTTTGTACCCTTGTTGAAAATCAATGGGCCAGATGGATAGCTTTGTTTGGGGCTTTCTCCTTTATTTCACTGGTCTATATGTCTATTATTATGATAGCATCACACTGTTTTGATTACTGTGGCTTTGTAGTAAGTTTTGGATTTGGAATGTGTGAATCCTCCAACTTTGTTCTTCATTTTCAAATTTGCCTTGGCTATTCAGGATCACTTGCAATTCCATATCAATTTGAGGATCAGCTTTTCCATTTCCTCCCCAAAAGGCCATTGAAATTTTGATAGATATTGCATTGAATCTGTAGATTCCTTTAGGTAGAATTGCCACCTTAACAATATTATGTTTTCCAAATCACAGACATGGATGTCTTTCCGTTTATTTAGGTCTTCTTTAATTTCTTTCAGCAATGTTTTGTAGTTTCCAGTTAGCAAGTTTTTGTCTCCTTGGCTAAATTTATTTCTAGGTATTTTATTCTTTTGGATCCTATTATAAATAATTTTTGTCTTAATTTTCTTTTTGGGTTGTTTATTGCTTGTGTGAAGGAACACAACTGCTCTTTGCTTTTTGATTTTATATCCTGAAACTTTGCTGAAATTATCTGTTAGCTCTAATAGGATTTTTGTGAGTTTTATCTGGCTTTGGTATTAAAGTAATTCTGGCATCACAGAATGAGTTAGGAAGTATTCCCTTCTCTTCTATTTTTTTGGAAGCATTAGAGAAAAATTGATGTTAGTTCTTTAAATATATGGTTGAATTCACCAGTGAAGCCATATGGTGCTAGAATTTTGTTTTGGGAGGTTTTTAATTATGGATTCAATCTCTTTATTTGTTATATGTCTGCTCAGATTTTCTCTTCTCCTTGAGCCAGTTTTGGTAATTTGTGTTTCTAGGATTTGTCTATTTTTTATGTTGTTTAATTTGTTATAGTAATGTCCCCACTTTTATTGCTGATTTTAGTTATTTGTGTATTTGCTGTTTTTTCTTCTTCATTCTAGCTAAAGTTTTGTCATTTTGTTGATTTCTTCACAGTACCAGCTTCTGGTTTTGTTGAGTCTCTACTGTTTTTCTATTTTGTTTATCTCTATTTCAATCCTTATTTCCTTTCTTCTGCTGGCTTTGGGTTAAATTTGGTCTTTATTACTTATTTCCTTAAGGTATAATGTTAGGTTATTGGTTTAAAATCATTCTTCTTTTTTTAGATGTATGTATTTGTAGCTATAAATTTCCCTCTAAGCATTGCTTTTGCTGCATCCCATAACTGTGGTATGTTGACTTTTTGTTTGCATTTGTCCCTAGGATTTTCTGATTTCCCTTGTGATTTATTCTCTGACCCATTTTTTTAAAAAAGTAAATCATTTAATTTCCATATATTTGTGAATTTTCCAGTTGTCATTCTATTATTGTTTCTAGCTTAATTTCACTGTAGTCATAGAATATACTTTGTGTGATTTCAATGTTTTTAAATTTATTGAGACTTATTTCACAGACTAACATATGGTCTATCCTAGATAATGCTCTATGTACACTTTAGAACATGCATTCTGCTGTTGTTGGGTGGAGTGTTATGTCTATGTCTGATAGATCAAGTTGCTTTGTAGTGTTGTTCATCTTCTATTTCCTATTGATTTTCAGTTACTTTGTTTTATGTATTATTAAAAGTTGGGTATTAAAGTCTCCAACTGTTATTGTATGATTCTTTTCCTCCGTTTAATTCTGTCAATGTATACTTACATTCCTTTTCTGTGTTCTTTTATTTACGTGTTTATAATGCTTATATCTTCTTGACAAATTGACCCTTTAATCACTATATAATGTCCTTATTTGTCTCTTGTAACAGTTTTTAACTGAAAAGTCTATTTTGTTCAATATTAGTACCATATAACTACCCCAGCTCTTTTTTGGTTACTATTTGAAAGGAATACCTTTTTTATATCCTTTCACTTTTAGCCTATTTTTGTCTCTAGAACTAAAATGAGTCTTTTGTAGACAGCATATTGTTTTATCAAGTTTTTTGAAATTCATTCTGTCAACCTCTTCCTTTTGAGAAGAAATTAATTCACTACTATTTAACATAAGTGATGATGAGGAAGGACTTACTTCTGCATTTACGTATTTGTTTTTTATATGTCTTATAACTTTTTAATTCTTCATCTCCCCCATTTGCCTTGTTTTGTGTTTAATTGATTATTTGGAGTATATTGTTTTGATTCCTTCAAAAAGAAAGAAAGAAATACGTTTCTCTCAGTATTTGAAACTTGGCTCTAAGCTGGAGCATTCATTCACTGCTAAGCCAGGTCACCTAAAACTCTTGCTTAGCCTTCACTATCCAATTTTGCAGAGTCCACTGGGTCCATAATATGAGAAATATGATTTCTCCAATTTTGAAAGACTTCATTCTTCTTGAGTATCATGTTGGCTAGCCTCTTGCTTTTTCAGAGGTCAAAGTGTATTTGGGACTCTGGATCACAGCATCCTTTTTCCAACTACCACCCTCTACTTAGTCAGTCATTTCTCGCAGGCTTTGTATAGCAAATCCACTCTAATAAGTGTTCCAGGCTGATACTTCATTCTCCTCAGACTCTGGCATATGAGAACAACAGTGTCAGTGCCTACTAAGTGCAACCAATCCTCAAACTCAGTTTCTGGGAGCCAGAACAGGCAGTGGTTTCATGACCTAGTTAAAGGTACAGCCAGGACACTTGAAGGGGCTCACCTAGAAAGTGAATGAGGCGCCAGCCCCTCAGCCCAGAAGGAGCTCCAGCCCCCAGCCAGCACCAACTTGCCAGCCATGTGGGGCCACCTAGAAGTAGGTCTTCCATCTCCTGGCGAGATTTTCCAGAGGACAGAGCATAAGCACATAAGCCTTCCACACCAAGCTCTATCCATTTGCAGATTTGGAGAGAAAATAAATGATTGGGTTTTTTTTTAAGTCACTCAGTGTGTAGAGGTTTGTTCCACAGCAGTAGATAATCCAAGCACCAGATCTTCCAAATTTTCAGGAAGAGTCAAAAATCTAAATTTTCAAGCAAAATCCCTGAGTTTAAGATAGCCACTGATACCAAATGTTAAAATATTTTCTGTAGATTACATAAAACATGTTTATTTCATTTTCAGCCTTCTGGCCACAGTTTACATGATATCTCAATTAATTGTCACAATAATGCTGGCAAGTAGGTTCTAGTATCTTCATTTTCAAGATAACCTATAAATCAGTGAAAAAACTAGTCCAAAGCCACACAGCCAGTGAGAAGTACAGTCATGACTCGAACTCAGCAAAGTATGTCTGCTTTTCCCTATGCCCGACCATGTTTTTAAGCTTAATATAGAAGACAAATTATTTCCTGCTACATTTAATCTTCTTATTTCTGCCTTATTTAGAAATATTTCCAAGGCAATTTAGTTTCTTGCACTTTTCTATTGTGTTGCTGCTGTTTTCTTTTTCTTATATTTCATCTCACTTCAACTCCTTGCCTCCAGTTTTATTTATTCTCTTGCGTTTCAAAATAAAAATGATTAAGCTGAGAAAGGCAGCAGTGATCTTTGCCCCACGGAATCTCCCAGGGCTGCAGTGAAGTGTAAGTTTGATGTAGGAGAGACCCATGACCAGCACAGGCCACGCTGCTTCGGCTTGTGTCCCCAGCCAATTCACATGGTGCAAAGTCGTCATCCATGTCTTTAGGATTGCCATTTTGTGATGTGTTTTGTTTTTCTTATTTATTCTTTATAACCAATTATTATTGCCTCAGATCCTCTTTGTTCCAAAAGTTCAATAAAGATGGAACCTGCAGAGTCAATATCTGCAAGTCTGTGTCGGTGTATCTATTTGGCTATAGGAGAAAAACACAGGAAGGGGTGTTTTTCTGTCAAGCTTGAAAGAGAAAAGAGATAAGATGGTGAGAGCCACCACCATTTCCCAGGTGATTATCAAACAAACAAACAAAAAAGAAAAGCCTACTATCATTTTTTTTTTTTTTTGGACACCAGTCTTATCTTTGGAACAAACCCAACCAGATCAAGAAAACATTTTATGCTTCAAATATATTAATAGTATAATAAATGCTCCCATCTAGGCCTCCCAGGGTGCTAGGATTACAGGCATGAGCCACTGTACCTGGCCGACAAATCGATTTTAATTAAAAAAAGAAAGATTATTTAGGAGAAAATACCCTATTGTAACATTTTTTTCTATTTGTGGATGAATTCATCTATTTCCCAAATAACTCTTTTATATTACTAAATTGAAATTTTCCTGATCCCCACCCTTCTCCACTAACCTCCTCCATCCCTTCACCCCAAAGTAGAAGCCTGGAAATACAGATGACAGTCGATGTTCTTTCTGCACTTACTTACACGAGTAGGGAAAGTCGCCCTGCCCCTGATGCTTAGGCGGTTTCAGGACTTCACATTTCCACAAAGCACCTGCCCAGCCCAAATTAGCAATTTCTGCTTCTGTTAAAAATCCAAAAGACAGAGTTAGAATTTTAAATCACACGGGAAGTTTCAACTTTTCAAAACATAAAGTGGAGCTTCTCTAATTCCTGCTATGACTGCTCGCTTTAAGTGTTGGAAAGAATATGATCTTTTAAAAGGTGGAATAAACAGAAGAAAAAAACAGCCTCCTCTGGCCTTTCCTGGGGGGACTTAAGGCATTTCCCCGAAGAGCCCTGCCAGGGCTGTGACCTTCCAAGATTCGTTTATTGTGCCAGAGAAGGAAATGTACCTGCAATTGCTCATTGGGGTAATGTTTAAGTCAAGGCTGGATTTCAAGCTCAATTTAAGCACTACATTTTGATTTTTTTTTTTTAAGAAGAAAAACGTGGCTGTGAAAATGTTGCTTTTCTTATAGAGAGATCCATGAACATGCTTTGACAATTTTTGAAATGAATTAAATGTGGGCTTACATTTCTAAATGTAGATGCCTTGAGTCAGGATGAGTAAATTCATCTTAGATATATTTGAACTCTCTTTAGGGTACATTGAAATTCTTCGTAATTTCCAGTTATTTTTTGTTTATATTTTGGCAACATTTTAAGGCATCTGAGCCTCCCAAAAACCCTAAACGTTAAAGGCAAACTGTGAGCCTATGTTATGGGAAATTTTATAAATTTTATATATAGCAACCAGAACTTTATTTGGTAGACAATTCTGAAAGTATATATATTAATCAGTCAAATTACTTAAGAAAACAAGTAACAATATGAAGGTGACTTCAACTCATACGAAGAGCTTATTTATTAACATGTTTCTCAATCTCTCCCACTGGGAGGAAAATTTACAATGGTCCATGTGAGGACAGCAGAACATTTGCAAAAAAATCAACCAGGCAGATGCCATCTGGGATGTATCAGAGTATAGAGAAATATTTGTATATTTGATGTATATTTGTAAAATATACATCACATAAAATTGATCATTTTAACTACTTTTTAAATGTACAGTTTGGTGGCATTAAGCACAGTCACATTGTTCTCGACTATCCTCACCACCCAACTCTAGAACTTTTTCATCTTGCCAAACTGGACCTCCATACCCGTTACACAATAACTTCCCACCCCCCCACCCCCCGCCCCTGACAATCACCATTCTACTTTCTGTTTCTATGAATTCAGCTACTCCAGGGACCTCATACAAATGGGATCAGACAGTATTTGTTCTTTTGTGACTGGCTCATTTCACTTAGCATAATGTCCTCAAGGTTCAGCCATGTTATAGCACATGTCAGAACTTTTTCCTTTTAAAGGCTGCATGATATTCTGCTGTATGTACAAACCACGTTTTATCATTCATCGGTCGATAGACACTTGGGCTGTTTCCACCTTTTGGCTACTGTGAATAATGCTGCTATGAACACAGGTCCACAAATAAATATCTGTTCAAGTCCCTGTTTTCAATTGTTTTACGTATATACCAAGAAGTGGAAGTGCTGGATCATATGGTAATTTTATGTTTAATTTTTTGAGAAACCACTATGCTGTTCTCCACAGAAGATGCACCATTTTACATTTACTGCCAGCAATGAAAGAAGGTGCTAATTTCTCTACATCTTCAACAACACATTCATTATTTTTCTTTCTTTTTGTTTTTAATAATATGCATCCTAATGCGTGAGAGGAGATATCTCACTGTGATCTTGCTTTTCTTTTTTCTGATTACTAGTGATACTGAACATCTTTTAAAGTGCTTATTGCCTACTTGTGTATTAAGTCCTTTGCCCATCTTTTAATTGGGCTGTTTGTTGTTTTTGAGTTAGCAAAAAATTAGATCTATAGCTTAATTATGATGAATTGTCACCAATTGTCACCTTAAGAATTATTTTAAAAGATAAATATTTTAATAGGTCATGTTTTACTTCAATGTTGAAATAATTTTTGAATAAATAGAACATATTTTTATTTAATAAAGAGAGGTTTTTTTTCATGTAGCTCATTCCATACAAATCAGATACTTCCATATTTAGTGGAATTCTTCCCTTTCACCGATATTTCTTTTGGACACCCACAGTTAGCAAAGAAAGTCAGGAAAAGTGTTGTCTGTGGTATTTCTCCTCTCATCTCTTTCCCACCTTCGTTTGCTCATTTCTTCTTGTGGTGAAACAGCCGTGTTCCTGGCAACCGGGTCTTTTCTATTTGTTTTGGAGGAGTGCCTGCTGCCTGACTTGGGTATGATGGAGGACCTTACAGGATCCTCTTTGCCCCTAAATGTCATCTTTGTGTCCTGTCACCATGCCCTGCAGCACCCAGAAGCCTCGTTGGAGATTTTAAAAGACACTGCCATGGCACTGACCCTATGCCAGGCATTATCCTCAGAATTTTATACACATTAATTCATTGAATTCTTAGAACAACCCTGTGCATCCCAATCTTATCTCCATTTTACAAATGTGGAAACTGAGGTGCGGATAAAGTAAGTAATTTACCTGAGGTCACATAGCCAGTAAATGTGGAAGCCAGAGAGCCCAGCTGCCACTGCCTCCCGGCCACAGCATGGGACTGTCTTTGGAATCATGGTCATTTTCCCTCTTGGGGCCCTGAGGACCTCCTTGTCTGGGTCTTTCTCCCTCCCCAAACTCAACATGAGCCACCCAGCCCTCACTTTACACCAAGGAACCTGGAGGAATGACAGCAACTTTTGAGTCTTTGCATCTAAAAATGTATTTTTAGATTCAAACATAAAACGTGGTAATAAGAATACTATTATATCTATTCTCAGCTTTATCCAATTGGCTGTCATCTCTCTCTTTTATACTCTTGATTGATGAACTGACACACCATCAAGAAATTGCTGAATTGAAGAGAAGAGACATCAGGGTGGAATTAACTCTCAGCAGATTGCCATTCTCTGCTGTCTAATTCATCACAGCTTATAGTTGAGGTTTCTTAAAATCACTGTGTCCAAAGACGGACTATGTTTTTCTAGAACTTCCTATAATGAAGACATTTACAAGATGCCACAATTCTGAATTTCCCATGCCACAAAGGGATTGCAGTTCTTTCTCTCACTCTGCAACCTTGAACTGAATCTTCAGGAGGAAGCTCCCAGCTCAGCGGTGTGGGCAGGCAGCTGCCTGTTCTTTTATGAGAGAGAGAAAAAAGTGAGCAGTCTCTGAGAGGCAGTTTAAAAACGGCTCTGGGAATGAGGATCAAGTGAGGGACCAGCTGTGAAAAAGATAGGGAAAAAGCCCAGGGGGAAGAAAAATGTCAAGTAGGTAAAAGTGAGAAGGAATAGAAGAGGACAGAGAGATGTAGTAGCAAGTTACCGGAAGGATTGATCAGAGACCCAGCAATGAGTGCTATGATTATTTGCCTTAAACAGATAAAGAAACTGAAGCACAGGGGAGCATGGATTCAAGATCACCAAGCATGTGGCAGAGACAGAATGTGATAAAAGGACTGCTCCAACACCCCACTACCCAGGATGACTTCTAACACTACTGTTGTCACTGTCATTCCAGACATTGTAACTGATTTTATAGGGAGGGCATAGTTGTTATTATTTGCCGATGATATAACTGAATTTTCAGAACGTCCAAAAACTCAGTTAAAATTTGAGAACAATACTAAAATCAGGCAATGATGCTAAGCCCAAAACAAATGTACCAAAATCAGATAGCTTTCCATGTGTAAGCATAATTTATTCAAAAGCAAAATGAGAAAATATATGAATTACATAAGTCAAAAAGGTCCCCCAAAATAAAGAAACAAGTTTAAGAATAAATGTGCAAAAGCAAAACATAAACACCACAAAATTTATGTGAAGATCATAAAATCTTAGTAATTGGAATGATATATCATGTGGTACTGAGGATAATAGAATATGGCATAGAACCAGTCTTTCCTAAACAAATGCAACAGTTTAATACTTACAATCAAAATCTTGAAGAAATTTCTTTTGCAAGTATCAAGGAGAGTTTTCTGGAAAGATACTAGACAAAAATAACCAGGACTTAAAAAACAAAAAACATAAATGCCGGCTATGTCTCTTCCTAGCAGATATGAAATGCAACAGGGGGCATGGTGGTAACAGTAGCTACTGTTTGCAACTGATCTGTGGCAAACATTGTTCTCTATCTTTGGTGAGTTTTCTTCTTCCAGCAACCTTACACAGAAGGGACCATCACTACTTCCTTTCAGCAGAGACCAGAGAGCTTGAGAACTTTTCAGAAGGTCACCAACTTAGTGGTGGAATCAAGCATAGCATTCTCTAATTTCAGTACCCACATGCTTATCCACTATCCTCTAAGCTACAGAAACCAGAACAGTATAGCCTTGGCGCATAATCAGTGATAGATTAAGGGACCAGAAATAAGAATCCTGTTAAAGGAGCCACTGCCTGTCAAGGAATACGGTATTATTCAAAGATGACTTACCTATTTTGGAAAAATAAAACAAAACATCCTCACATTATGTGACTTACTAAAATAAATAAATTCCACCTGGCTTAAGGAGTTAAGTGGAAAAAGTTAAAACAAAAATTTAAATACAGAAAAATACCTGAAAGTCTAGCTTCTCTCCTCTTGGTAAAGGGCTTTTCAAATATGAAAGAAATCACAAGAGGAAAGTAATAGGAAGATTTAACTACCCAAAATGTGAAAAATATCTAAACAAATTTTAAAAATCATAAATTGGTTAACATTGCAATGAAATGTATATGCATAATGTAGAAAGTGCTCATATTTTGTGAAAGAGCTTACAATATATATCAAACTGAAAGTCCTTGTCCTGTGATTTCCTAATTCTTCAAAGACTTTATTACAGGGAAAACCATCACAAATGAGGTCAAAGATAAAATGGATCTTCTCAGAAGTAAGTTTATAATATGTGAAAAATATTTGAAATATGTGAAATATGTAAAATTATGCAACATATGTGAAATTATCTAATTGTAGCAACCAACTCAATAGAGAAATTATCTAATTGTAGGAACCAACTCAATAAGGATATGTAAAATTATCTAACTGTAGCAACCAACTCAATAGGGAAATGTTTAATTCTTGTGCATCTGTGAATCTGCCATTATTAGCACACTACTTCCAAATAATACTTAATGGCAAGCAAAGATCTCAAGACAAAAGTTTAAGAGTATATGTGTATCTGGAAAAGAGAAAAACAATTGTTGGAATAGGTACTGAACTTTCATTGATGGTTATGGGAGAGAGTGGGATTATAGGACATACTTACTTTTATGTTTTCTGTTTCTGTAATTGTTTACTTTTGTATAATGATAATAAACCACATTTATAATTAGAAAAAGAAAATTAAAAACTGAAATACTAGATTCAAAATTGCATATCCAATATGATTATAATTTTTGCATATACATAGAAATAAATACGTCAAAAAAACCATAGTAATTACCTGAAGGGAAGTATTATAGACAATTTTCTATTTCAGTTTTTCTTTACTAATTCTTTTGTACTTTTCAAAGTCTAAGATGAATTATTTCATTTTTCTAATAATGAAATATAAACAATGTGCTAATATAAATACAAATCACAAAACAGTTCAGCTTCCTGGCTGTCTGCGAGCAGATTTTTGTTTCACTGCATGTGTGGACAAGCCGTTTCCTATACTCATATCTCTGTGTTAAATTATACGGAAGCCATTCCACTTCCTTTGTAAGTGTCTCGCTTAAATGTCCAGGTGTAGTTGGGTGTAGTGTGAACTAGGGGAAGTGGGGCCTTTCCCCCCATCACATTCTTCCACCTTCGGTGGAAGGTTAGCGGTTAGCCGGCCAGGTGGTGAAAGCAGAGACAGACAGGCCCTGCCTGGCCAGCCAGCGCTGCGGGGCCCTCCTCCAACCTCTGGTCAGAAGATCGTCTCCAGAAGAGTGTCAGCGTGGAGCTGGATATTATAAACCTTGATCCAAGGAAAACCTTCCAGATGGAGAATGGGTAGAATTTCTGCTCCTTTTCTTGCACCGGGGATAAGTGAGCATTGCTGGAAGCCTCCAGATTTGAAGGTAAGAACAGATTTCAATATAAATGTGTTTGGAGGCACTTAAAAATTTTAATATCTATGTTTGCATTTGAAAAAGCAATGTGTTGCCATTAACTGCTGCAGTTTCACTTGATCTCGACTAAAGACCGTCAGAGTTAAATGAGTGAAGCTTATGGGATTCTGTAAACAGCAAAGTACAATGGAAATTGTGGCGGCTGCTCAGGAAAAGATGGGAATTTCAATTTTCCCCAGCGCTTGTCTCTCAGCATATCAAAAATCCCTTTTCTTGCAGAACATGTTTTCATACCTCCTCACGCCCTGGACACTTTTTGCCGGCTTTTCTTTTCACACCATGCTAATTCATGTCTTACGTGCCTTTTTTTTTTACCCCGCTGTGTGGCTGACAAATCTCAAAGTCAGTAGGTGGCCATGGAATTGTGCCCCAAACACTGTAAGGAAAGTAGGTGTGGAGCTGACATGTCTTAGGACAGGATCTTTCAGCACCAGATACAGGAGATTCCAGATTGTGGAGCGTGCACACGTCATATCATCCTCACTCAACCCTCCCTGGCGCCCAGCTCTGGCCAGAGCAGGGGGAAGCAGACAGCACCTGCGTTCCATAAGGTGGGCTTCCTCCCTCACCCAGGCTCGACTGAGCCGTGTCCGCATGCTTGGCAGCCAGAACAGGGCAGAATGTTTCCAAACATAACCTTCCATTGAACAAATCACTTTTATTCTGTCTGCGAGGTGGTGCAATTGGCAGCCCGTCTCTCCAGACCTCAGCCGATACACCACTGTGGCCGGCAGCCAGGCCTTGTTCGGCCAACTCAAAAGTCTGGCTGAGTTTCCAACATCTGTGTGTTAATTCTGTGCCTCGTGAACACCATCAGGAAGGGGCTTTTCATTGGGGGTTACTTATTAGTTGACAAAACAAATGTTTTGTTTTGTTTGCTGGTGTGAGTTGGGTGCCAATCCCAAGCTGGAGATTTATATTTTAAGATCCACTTGCATGCACCTGTATCTTCTTTTATAAATGACTGGAAGAGTACTAAGAAGAGCCATTTAAAACCCCAGTCACCAGGGAACAGAGGCCCAGGGCTCTAGTCTGAGGTGATAGAATATTGAACAGCAAATTATTTAGGCAGAATTTCTCACCTGTTCCACTACGCAAAGTATTTTAAGCACTTTTGCCCTTCATAAATCCTCCCAGTATACCTACATAAGTGATAGAAAACATAAGCTTCTTGTTTTCCATGGAAAAATACAGGAAAAATAAAATGAGGGGGGACGATAAGCAGCCACTGACTTTGGCACAGCTGAACATAGCTATCTTTTTCTAGTGGAGCGTTCCAACTTTTCTGTGCATTAGGGTCAGGGAGAGCTTTTAAATGTTGCATGCCCAGGCCACACCCAAGACTAACTGAATCACAGTCTCAGTATTTGAAGTTCTGCAGATAGTTCCAATAAGTGGGGCCAAGTTTGAGAAAGACGGTTCTGTTAAACTTTCAGTTGATCTCATCTTTCAAACGTGGGAACATGAAACCCGCTTTGTCACAGCCATCCTGTGCTCCAGCAACCCCCAAATACTCCCAGACCATCTCTAGGAGTCCCCAGGACTCTGCTCACGTCACCTCCTGCAGGAAGTTTATGAATACCCACTATTATAGTTGATCATTTCTCTCTCATCCACCCACCCCCATCCCCTACACCATCCCCTTTAGGGATTAGAACTGTGCCTTTTATTTGCGTGTTCTTCTATGTCCCCTGTGTTCAGTATGCATTAGGACCCACTTTTTATTCTTAAGAGAGTGGGTAGGTGAATTAAGAAATCAACATGTATATTCACCTGACTTGTTATCAATTCATTTCAATTCAATCAATATTTAAGTGCCTCCTATGGGCCTGGCCCCAGTGTAGGCTCTGCGGATGCCGTTCTAAAGCGAGAGAGCAACCCTGCAAATTGATGCTGCCTCTGAGTTTTCTCCAAGGACCATGGCTGGGCTCCTCATCCCCGCCGTCACAGGCATGCTCACTTCCCATCCTTTCTTCTGTTCTTCTAACAGACCCTGGCTTCACCCCTGACTTCCCCCCACTGAAGGCTTTGGACGTGGAGAAGAAAAAGTGTGTTTAAAATTGTACCGGCTCCGGCGAACACGGTGCTGAAAGGGCTGCTTATTTTTAGCACATGTGTTTTACACCAGAGCTACTTTTAGGAGTCTCTCTCCAACTGGGCTGGCTTCTGAGAGGGGAGCACTTATTCAGAGAGGAATAGAACTTAATATAAACATTCCTCTATCCAGAAAAAAAATTAACTGACACTGAGGGCAAAAGCCCGGTCTCAGACTGTCTATAAAACTGGCTGTTCCAATATCTGAACTCACAGAATCCACACCCCCCTGGCCTGAGTTAATTTGGAGAGTGGGTTGAAAACATGTTCAATGTTTTGCCTACATCAGATATCTCTGTGCCCTTCATCTGAGCCTAGTACTGTACACTTAAGTTTTATTTCTCAAGAGCCAAGAAAAAAAAAAAAGAAAGGTGAAATTTACAGAACTGATTCATGGGTCACAGCAAAATGCACAGGTTGGTGCTCAGTTCCTTCCTGGAACCTTCTCCTCCTCCAGATTATCTTTCCGCAAAAGAACTTTGCCACTATTCCACAGGTGCTTTCTTTGGCAGTGGAGAGATTCTTATCTGAGGGGATACATTAAAGTGCAATGCTAATTTAGCAAGAATGTTTCCAAAAGGTCTT
The DNA here is from genome assembly GCA_008750895.1 of Mirza zaza. Lineage (NCBI taxonomy): Eukaryota > Metazoa > Chordata > Mammalia > Primates > Cheirogaleidae > Mirza > Mirza zaza. Next base: position 32,061 of record VSMD01018125.1, read on the forward strand.
GATACAGAGCTGCTATAGGAAGCCCAAGTGGAAGTCACAGTTTCCCCTAAAATGTCTGTGTCTGAAATCTTGGAATATCATTGATAAACTAACCTAACTGCTAGCAGAGATTTCCAAAAAGTGAAAGCCACCAGTTCTAAAATGCAAGGAGGAGAATCCTATTAGCAAAATTTGTGTTTAATTTTATCTTATCTCCCATAATGAGAAAGTCAACTAATGTCAGGTAAAAACTCCTCTATGTTATTACAGCTCTTAGAGCCTTTCTTAAAACAGCCTAATCCAGGAAATTCCAAGTTAGAGAAGAATTTTTTTTTCTAAACTAACCCTTTGGGCTCTCTGTATTGTAGAGATATGCAAACTGTGGATAATGGCTTGTTCTCTGTGTGTTATCTCTAGTTTTTGACACGGACTGCAACTGATCCTATCAGAGCCTCACCCCAATCTCCGGCTATTGCACTTTTGCTCGCTATGTAAAGGCTTTGAGGATTTATTTCTGTTTTAAATCCTGCAGGATAAAATGTGTGGAGGGTGGTCTGAAATGAGATGGGGTGGCACATAGCTGACATTTGAATTCTCTGAAGATCTACCAATTGAAACTATAAATAGTCATTTCAAAAATAATGATACAACTTGAAGATTAAATGATTGGTATTCACCTTTACACTTTTATAATTTATAATATGTCATTATACTTCATAATAGTTGCAATTTCCACAAATTTTACGTGGAAAAACTCCAGAATGCTTGGTGCTGATCTACCACAGAGATCTTTTGAATGAATATAAAAAATGTACAACAAGTGTCCACAAGTGCAGGAGGTTTAAAAACAGTGAGGGTGTCTTAATAATGTTGTCTTATAATAATTGTCTAAGAATTTTTATTTACTAAAAAATAGAGTAAGACTATTTCAAAATCTGGGGATAGCATTTTTTAAACACATAGTTTGTAACAATGTTGGTAAGCTATAATTAGGAATAGTATTTGGTATTGTATTTTACTTTTGTTAGCGTTCACCTTTATTTCCTGAAATGTAAACTATACCAAAAAGAGAAAAATAAAGGTCAGTTTTTCCGATGAGACCTAGTGACAGAACCACCATGATATAAAGTCTCAATGAATAGTATTTGGATAATTAATTCTAATATAATGATGCTTTTCAGAAAGTAGACCCTGGTCAAAGCCATTCCTTTGCAACCTTTTTCTATTCTAACATTAAGAAAACCTCTTCTTGGTGTTAGAAATAGGAAGTGCTATCATACTGGTAAAATGGAATTTTTCCCTAAAATATTAGATATATTTCATAGTACATATGTATTACCTTTTAACTACTCAGACATATATAGTTTAAAAGTACTATAATACTATAATACAAATTACAAAGAAAATAACTTTTATTTGACAGATGCCAACAAAGCAGTATTTTCCTGAATTTCTTTAAAATTTCTCTAGGAATTTATATTTTTGAAAAACCCTTGACTTCTAGATTTTTTTATAATATTCAGCTAGCAAATTATGCTAAGCCTAAATATATATTATACTTTTTTTATGGTTCTGAATGATTACTCATTTTAGGGCAACATAATTTTGGGAGACATGCATACTACAAAATTTTTTTTTTTAATTTATCTAATTTTATCTGATAAATATATTTTAAATGTAAACCAGAAAAAAAGAAGATATCTAATATCTTCTAGATGTATCTAATCTAGGGTGTATGTAATTTCATAAGCAGGTAATTCTGCCAGTTTGGCTGCCAAGCCATTTTAAAATTCTGCCTTTTCCTAAGTCCTACCTTTGACTCAGCTACAAATATATTCGGATGAAGCAAGACTCTGCATGCCTGAGAGTGAAAGTTAGAAAGTCAAAGGAGGGTTCTTTAGAACCATTTAGTAATCTCGAAAATGAACAAACATGGGAAGTGCCCACATATATAGTTCTCTAGTAAAAGAATGCTAGAAAGTAAAAGCAGAGTGATAATTTTGAATAATAACCAGTTTGATTAAATTTAAATCTCTGATTTTAGGGAATTTTGTTTCTCTTAAGTCGTGAAAAGATTCCTGACACAAAATCTATTGTTGTCAAGGTAACACTTATGTTGTTTTGAAGTGCTGTAGAAGGGGAGAGTTACAGTTATAGAAAGAGGTTGTTGCAACCACCGCTTTCCTCCCAAAAGAAAGCAACAATTAAACCTGTAATTTTAGCAATTGCAGTGTTTCCAAACAATATTTAAAACCGAAATGTGTCTTTTGGGCCTGAAACTGCGTGTGTAACCCTAGGGTTGAGTTGTCCAGTTTTGCACATTTCACATGTAGATAAGCACAAAGGGGCACAAAGGCAGCGCGTAGGACAGACACAGTGACTCTCCCATGGAGATGTCTGAACAGGTCCCTTGTGAGTCCTGCACGCCAGCCAGCACTGCCCAGGAACACAGCTTTTAGAAAAGCAGAAGCCTGGGCCTGGCATTAATGCTGGGGTGTGTGAGGGGAAGTCGAGAGCACATCTATTCTTTCTTTCTTTATTACATTTTCTCCATTTCCAAGTGCATAAAGATCGAACTCACCCTCTCATTTATTTCAAGAGGGAGGTATCAGAACCACAACATAGAAAAAGAAATCTACCACCACCACCACCTGGCATGAAGAAATAATTCCTGGGGAATTTCCTGTGTTTCATTTTCCTTTGTTTTTTCTGAAGAACTGTACTGCGACTTGAACGAACTAAGTGACTAATTGTTGCATTATTTTCCTTGCAGCAATTTGAGCGTTTTATTAGTTTCTCCAGTTTACATCAACAGTGAATTAACTTCACGCTACCATCTGAAATGTTACAGTTCGATAAAATAAGTAAATTAATAAAGTCCAAAGTGCTTCCAAGCTGGGCAGAGACATTTCTGTACGCTGCGCTTTTTTATTGCTCTTCCCAGCTGATATTTATAACTGGGCCATATGTGGTTATAAAGATTTATTATGAGCCTGTGGAATAAGTTCTGTTAATGTGTACAGTAAACGTCCAAGTTTGGACTCTGTAAGCCTTGGAGATTTCTAATAAGATGAAGCCATTTTGATCACGAGCCAAGCAGTGTGCAGTTGGAGCGAGGTCTCGTATTGACAAAGGGCTTAGCTATGTGCCTCAGACTCTACCCACCCTCGGTGTGGGTTTGCTAAAAAATGTTTGCTAAGCTCAAATAGGTATTTTTCTTCTTCGTCACCATCCTCATCTAAGAGGAGTTGAAGTTGGAGAATCTATTGATTAAAAGTTGAAATGGAAAATTTTAACACTATAAAAAAATTTCAGACTAAATTAAATTTTTAGGCAGGGCAGAGCCACCCCGGAGCACAGTGAATGGGGCATCTGTGTGCCCGTCCCCTGGCTTCCCACCTCACCCAGCTGGGGGACAGTTACTGAGTCCATTGGAAGAGGGAAAATTGCAGGCGTCAGCTGGTGTCAATCCACTCTCCTCCTATGGCCACTGGGAAGGGGACAGGGTTCTGGCACTCTTCTTTCATATACTGACTTCATTTTGTGAAATTTTTCTTCCCCTTAATACACCTGTTTGCTATTCAAGTGAATACTTGCCATTAGGGGAAGAGAAAGGTGTCTGTCTTTGTCTGTTCTGGGATGCTGTAACAAAATACCACAAATTGGGTGGCTTATAAGCAACATAAATTTATTTAACACAGTTCTGGAGGCTGAAAGTCCAAGATCAAGGTGCTGGCAGATTCGATGTCTGGTGAGGGCTGCTTCCTGGTTTGTAGGTGGCACCTTCTTGCTGCATCCTCACACGCTGGAATCAACAAATGAGTTCTCTGGGTCCCTTTTATCAGGGCACTGATCCCATTCATGGAGGCTCCACCCTCATGACCTAATCACCTCTCCAAAGCCCCATCTCCTAATACCATCACCTGGGGAGTAGGACTTCAATATATGAACTTTGTGGGAGCACAAAGATCCAGACTAGACCAGTCTCCAAATAAAACGATAGAGTAGGACAATTGTTTCTTAACCTTAACAGGACTAGAATCACCTGGGGAACTCTTTAAAAATGCTAAAAATGCTCAGTTTGTCCCTCTTTCACCCTCCCCAAGTGTTGCCTGGGCATGGGTTTTGTTCTTAGAAGAGCCCTAATATTTTAATGTATAACCCAGGTCACAAACCACTAATCTAAGACTATTTTGACACAAGAATTAGAGAGTTGCCCAAAAGTTACTTTTCATGGACTTCACATAAGTGGAATACTAGGGCCAGAACTTGCCCAAGAGGATGCCATGAGGTTCCTGCACAGCACATTTCCCATTTGTGCACCCCCGTTTCAGGTGTTCGTGACTCCCCAGAAGTTCTAGAGCCTTTTCCTACAAAGGGCAGCTCTGCCTGAGTAACAATTCTCATATTGAAGTGCTTCATTCCAAAGCTTTTTCCAGCAGATCTGGAAGCTCCCATATTAGACTGGGCTGATTAACCCAAAAATATTTCTGTATGATGGTTTCATATATGACTCTATTGTTATCAACATTGTGAGAGGATTTTGATATTTGGCCCAAGTAAGCAATTGATATAGAATTTCAGATGTTCAATAATCCTAGACTAACTAAGACCAGAAAAATTCCAAGATTTTCTCTGACTATAACATTCCACTGGACAGCACCTTGTCAGATGGTTATCATCCTGTAAGTAGGACAGGCAGGAAGCTCTGCAATGTTAGAGGATCTTAATCATGGTTGGACAGTATGACATTTACTGTTGATTTTCTTTTCAAACGTTTCTCCAATCCATCTCCCCATTTCCCTGTTACCACCACCTGCCCAGGCCCTTGTCATCTCTAGAGTAAATTATCTCCAGGTTCTACCATGCCTCCCTCCAGATCCAGTCTCTATGTGAGTTTTGTCACTCGGCACACATCGGCCTGCACCTAAAACCCTTCAATGTCTTTCCATTGCCCAAAAAATAAAATCCAAGCTCCTCACCATGCCATAGGCACTCTCAGATTTTCTCAAGCCCACTTGATACTGCTCCCCAGCCTCACTCATCTACCTGTTCTCTTAGCTTCCTGGTCACCCCAAGCTCTTTCACACTGGAGCCTTGGTCCACTCTGCTGCTTCTGTTAGGCAATGCTTTCTGCCCATGTTTTAGCTTTCATGTCTCTGATGAACTGCAACCTCTTCAAAAAGTCCTCTGCTGCTACTCTGCCTAACACAGTCCATGCCTTTACCATCCTCTATCTCAGCCACGATGCGCTCCTGCACTACTCTTCAATTTGCTAACGTTCTATTCATTTTCTCTATGTAGCTGTTCCATGCTTGTTTCCTCCGTGAGAATAGAAGTCCCTTGACTATAGTTACCATGGCATTCACCCTTTTACTCACCGTGCATGTCTCGCACATAGCAGTTACTTAAGAAGTATTTGTTAAATGATGCAAGAAAGAAAAGAAAACAATCTTTCTTCTTTCCTTGACTTTAACTTAGCAGCATTTACCTGCTCTTTAGAGTCACTGAGATGGGATCCAGGTGGCAGACCCCATGCACCTTGTTCTAGAAGCAACTTAGAGGCATTCTCAACTCTTAAGGTATGGACTTTGCAACTAGGTACGGAACTCCACATGGGATAATAGCACCAGGAAATGTATATTTATAGCTATATGCCATGCATTGTGCTAAACATTTAACTCTTTTGTCCTCACAGCAGCACTGGATCAGGAACCATGACTATTCCCATTCTGTAGATTAGTAAACTGGGGCTCACAAAGGAGAAGTACTTGCCCAAGGTCACCTAACCTGTATGTGGTAGTAGCAAGGTTTTAGACAGCAGATCTTCCATGCTAAACCACTCCTTTAGAGGAGAGAGTATGGTTTTACTAACATATTTCTCAATATTGGTTGAGATGACAATACTAATTTTTAATTGGTGGTTGTGGCACATTGAGGGCTTCTATTAAGGATGTGGGCTGTTCCAAATTTTCCTCATCCTGCACTTGTACAATTGTGTATTTTACATTTCTTTCTTTCTATTATTATCACATTCATTTCAGTGGCTGTTTTCTCAGGTCGTTTTGAGTATCAGGGAATGTTTAGAGAGAAAAGGGCATGGATTACAGAGCAAGACAGGCCTGGGTTCAAGCCCCAGCTAGACAAAGAGGGAATGTGTGATCTTGGACAAGCTACTTAGCCCTTCTGAACTTTGGTTTCCTCCTGAGTAAAGTGAGGGAACCAATTCATGGCTTTGTGTGGGGGCTAAAATTGTGGTACCTACGAAGCTCATTGCTATCTGTTTACATGCAGAGCCTGCACAAAGATTGTTTCCACACTCTTTGTCCTCTGCATTAACTAGGTTTTCCAGTTATGTTATTTGAGCTTCACACAGAGTAGATTCTTATTCTAGTTTTTTGAGTCATCCATCAAATAAATTCCTCCCCAAGGCAAGAGGCTTTTAGGGAAACTGTCTCTTCTCCTACACACTTTCCTTCAACCCAGGGATTAACTCACACATATTTGTGATTGTAATTGTCTGGATTGGTAAGGAATATCAGCAACATGGCCCTACTGCAGCTTGGATTTTTTCTATGGGTGGTGTTAATAGCATTACACTCTATCTTAAGCCTCTTGAACATCTGAATAAATGTTGGCATAAAACATGGTAAAATGAGCATGAAAATGAATGTATTTGTAGATGTGGGGAAGAAATTCAGAGCTGGGAGAAGTGAGAGACTATGCACTCTCCTTCCATATCAAAAAATCACCCCATTCATAGGACAGTAATGACTTGGAGAAGCATGAAAGTGTCCCATATGGGAAGGCTCCCCATATGACTATCTGGTATTTCTAAACCTTAACAGTATGTAACTGCGGACACCTTAGAAAGCTATCTCATTTATACTGAATAATGCATCTGATTAATTCATAGTTACTCATTGTCACGTAGCTGAAGTCAGGGTAGGTAAGCTTTGAGGAAAGGGAATAAGCCATCCCAGGATTAAGGCAATCAGTGAATCAAAGAAACATGAAAAAAAAGTCTGAATTTAGAAAACTAGGACAAATCTGATTCTAAAATGGCACAGAAGGGGCCTATGGGAGCACCCAGCAATGAGGAAACAGGGGACAAAGAAGTCAGAGAGCACAAAGGGACAAGAGTCTAGGCTATAGGTATGGAGAGGTTATAGGCTAAGTAGATGATTAGAAGGACATCTGAGAGTGTAAATTAATACAACCACTTTGGAAACCTCTTTGATCGTATGTACTTAGTGCTGAACATGTGCATACTCCCTGACATAGCAATTCCACTCCTAGGTGTATTTCTAGCAGAATTCTGTACCAGTGCTCACTAACAGACGTATGTAAGTGCGCTCCTAGCAGCACCACTTGTAGTAGTTCTGTGTTAGTTTGCAGGGCTGCCATGACAAAGAACCACAGACAGGTGGCTTAAACAGCAGACGTGTATCTCCATACAATCCTGGCAGCTAGAAGTCAGAGATCGAGGTGTCAGCAGATTTGGGTCTGAAGGACCTAGGCCCTGGGAGGAAGCATCTCAGTTAAAGGAGAAGTGGGGGAGAAATGCTTTGTAATGGGAGATGAGAAGATAGATGAGCAACTTGAAAAGATGATGGTGACACATTATTCTTTTGTCCACAAGAAACAAGAATAGCAAATAAACATTCCAGGAAAAACAAACAAAAACTATATAATAAAGTCATATTCCAAGTAGAAAACAAACTAAAAAGGGGCATGATTTTAACCATCCAAATTATGAGCAAAGCATAGGTAAATGCTAATGACTTTGACCATCTAAAGTTCTAGCGGGAAGGGGAAGTGAAAAGGTGGAGGGAAGGACAGGAAATAGCCTTTTCTTGCATAGAAAGCAGTTATGTATCTAGTTACTGACACAAAACAATGGTTTAATTGACTATAATTAAGGATAAAGCATAGTGATATTTTTAAAAGCTGTAATGGTAAACAGAAGAAAAAAACTAAAAATGCTGTAATTATCAAGCATTGCAAAGAAGAAACGAGGAGAAAGAAGGTACCAGAGATGTCTCACAGCAAAGAATCAATGGATTTTGGTCTAACTTTGTTAAATATTCAGGAAATTAATGAGCTGGACCTTAAACCGCTGGAAGCCTGAAATCAGCCATAGTGGGAGCACTTACACCACAGGAAGTGGCAAAAGCTAGCAAATAGGGCAACAACCATGGTAACTAAACACAGCACTGGCCAAAAGAGGCCACATGGGTACAGCGCATCTGCGGGTAGGGAGGGATCAGCAGAGAGGGACTGCTTGCTCATTTGCTGATGTCAGTAACATATTTTTCTGTACATATATAAGAATTTATTATATATTATTTGTTTCTGTGTTTGTTTTAGTTATTATTTATATCTATATATTTAAAACAAATATTTTTAAAAATCACAAATGACTTTTAAAAATCATTAATTATTAATAGTATTTTTGAGAACCTGCAACATGGTGGTAAGCGATTTGCATGTGACAGCGAACATGCTGGAATACCTTCTCCCACAGAGCCTACTTGGCTAGTGAGCAGTGGATGCAGACAAATCACTGGACAATTACACTGTCTGGTTATGGGGATGCAAGCACTAGGGAGGCATCTACACCAGGCACTGGGGACAGAGTGGGGCCCCAGGGGAAGATATCCGGAGTTAGTGACAAAAGGGATAGTGGGGAGACAACAGAAGTATCTGTAAGTCAGGGATGGCAAAATAGAGCATGCACAGTCTGGCAGCAGGGAAGAGCAAAATAGAGCATGCGCAGTCTGGTGACAGGGAAGAGCAAAATAGAGCATGCGCAGTTTGGCGGCAGGGAAGAGAAGGCTGATCCAGAGGACAGGGACCAGAGGAGGGTGGTAATAGTGCACAGTGTGAGGGGTGAGGGAAAGGGATCAGATCTTAGAGGACAGCTGGGGCTCTGGAAACTTTAGGACACGTGATGGTGACAGATTGTTATTTAAAAAGTCTCCACCAGCCAATTTATTTACACTCCTACCTGCTGTGTGAATGCTCTATTTCTTTTTTAACCAGTTACCATCCCTGAAATTGGAATGCATTTTACAATTCTAGTTGGCTAGACAGTAGTTAGGATTTAATTGCCATTTCCGTCCATAATCCATAGTGGAAGATTTTTTTAAGAAATGCTGCATCCCCAATTATTTTCAGTGGCATAGGGAATGACACTGTGTGGGAAAACAAACAAACCAGCCCCACAAGAACATCAGTGTTTCTGAGTCGAAAAGTGATCCCAAAAAGTCAAAACTCAGAATGTGAACAGGTTTTTAAAAAGCATCCACCTATTTAACCTATTTTTACACTTTTCTATACATAAAAGAGTGATATATGATAAAAAATATGTATGTCCAAAAAGTCTTTAAAAACTCACTAACCATAAAATAAAAATTCCAAGAAATAAGAAATACATGTATCAAATTTAATTGATAACATCTTTTCTTTGGTGGCATATGAAATTATAATGTTTCTAATCATTGAAGACATTTTATAGATATCAATAAAATATAGTGTATGTCTATATTCTTCTTTATAAAACAAATTATATTTTTATTTTTCATAACCTGAATAAATACTTTTGGAATGGAATCAAATTAACAGCAGGTGTTAAAACAGCAGCAAAAATGTTTTTGGTTAACCTCGTTCGCAAGAACACATGGCTGGGAAACTTCATTCCCTGTTTCCTTGTGTTGTCTGCTGCAAGTTCCTGCAACCCTTTCTCACTCGGTGGGAGTCAGAGGGAAATTGGCAAAGTTTGGTACAATCCACTACCTGTTAGCCCCTGAGAGCATATCAGGGAATGGATATTCAGTTCCAGCGTGTGCACTTTCTGCTGAGAAACAATCCTAGCTCTTTGTGTTTCCTTTACCTGACTCTCCAACTGAACAAACCCTGAGCTCCAGCATTGCCGTTGGTTTTTTAGTGTACTGACTGTTCCAACTGCTTGCTCCCTTGGGGAAGGGCTATAGACGTGAAGTTTGCACACAGAGCATGTGAACTTGGAAGAATTGCCCCTCAAATGGGGGAAGGGCTACTTCTAGGGAGTTCATTCCAGACCCAAAGTACATTAGTTGCCGGAGACACCTTAGAAAAATAAATGATCCAGGGGTCCCTGGACTCAGAATGTCATTTCCTTTATGGTATTTGTTTTTGAAAGGCAAGGGACGGCAGTCGGCAGAGTGGGTATGGACATGGGCTTCAGTTCTGTTTGCCCCTTTCGCTTATGAGTTGCATGATTTAGAGGGCAGGTCTACACTTCTCGGAGCCTCAGTTTCTCCATTTGGAACCAGGGGCAATAATGCCTCTTTCACAGGCTAAGATTGAGGATTCAATGAGGCCAGGCATGTAAATCAGGTTCCGCAGTTCCCTATGTAGAGAGAGCTTGGCAAGTGGTTCCTTCCTGCTCATCAGTGGAACAAAAAAGCCTGAAGCTGAGAGCAGGACAGCATCATGCACTGATAGAGATTAGAAAGACTTTTAAAAATTGTCCAATCCTTCATTCTACAAACAAGAAAAGTGCAGTTCTGACCGAGGCAGGGCCCAAAGAAGAATTTGATGGCAAAACTGGGTTGAATATAGCCCCGTTGTCTCATGGTCTAAAGCTTTCTCCATTTACTATGCAGAGACTTCCTACAAGTAATAAGGAGACCACAAATGGAGTTTTTTTTTTTTTTTTTTTCTTTCAATGTCACAGACTGAGGAAATGTGGCTTAATCATTTAATATTTCTTCTGATGTGGACCATTTCGGTCAAAGACAGTTAAAGATAGAAAGCCTAAGCTTTCTTCTTATTTTAAATTAGAATTTGAAATATAACGCTTAGGGGAAGTGAAGACAGGGATTTGAATTTAAAAGTCCAGAAGAAGAAGACCAAAGAATTAGAAAAGATAAACATTTTGTCTTCCAAAGGAAAAGAATTCTTCATTCTATTTTACAGCCAGCCATAACTCGTAAGAAGAATGACGCTTTCTGTTAGCGTCATGCTTTTCAGGTTATATGAAAACCTGGTTTTGCATGAGGGGCTCTGGTGAAGTGGCCATTGTCAGTGTCTGTGCCTCACTCTGCAGTGCCCTGTGGCCCAAACTTCCACTGGTTTCCTCTGGAACCCACACCGGGGGCACCAGCCCCCGAGGCTTAGTCAGCAGACTGACTGTGACATACTCCACTCCCACCACCCCAGAGGGTGACACCTCTTGCACCCAGTCTCTCCACTTCAGACCACCCAGCACAGGCGGAATCATTCTGACTTCAGACAAGGTGAAGAGAATGTCATTTCCAAGAGTTCGGTCCTTTGTCTCCCAGCCTCGTAAGTTTTGCCCTCTCTGAATAATGTTTATACTTCTGTTTATTAGCTTAATTTAAAGCCAACTTAATTTTTATTAGTTAAATACTAACTTTATTAGGCTCTTAGGTGATAAGACAAGGACAAATGCAGGTTCATGCTAATTAGATATTTTCCTAAGTGACAATAAAATAAATGGAGAGGAAAATGATAAATGTTTATCTGAGATGGAAGAAGTGTTAAAAAGTTGTTATGCTCCATTCTAGTTGTGCTGGGGGCTGCCGGGGTCCATACATGTGTTTATGCTCATGGAACCCTACACCAGGGGGAAAAAGGTCAATTTTACGGTATGCTATTTACAAAAGGAAAATTATGAAATCTTGCTTGAATCCTAGAAAAATATTAGAAAATATTGTTTTCCCCAAAAATTGTTGTGAGGAGTTAAGGAAAATCACCTGTCCTTATTTCACTTAAGACTAAGAAAGGTTACTGATGTGAAACTGTAAATCAAAACATAGAGAGTTGTGGATGTGTGTTGCAGAGACTTTGTGGCCACCCTGCCCCAGCTGCTCCCAGAGAAACTGTTCCCTGCCTTTTGTGGCCATGGAGGTATCCTCCTGTTCTTCCCAATGTTCTCCTGATATCTCTTTTTGAGGACTTTGGTTTTGAGGGTTTTGATTTTTTAAAAAAGAAACCAAACCAAAAAAATTAAAAATTAAAAAACAACTCAACTTGATAGCAATTAGTACAAAGTGTGGCAATTCCCCGATGTCATGTTAAACCTGTTTTTTTTTTCCTCCTTTTAGCTACAAAATGGAAGTCTCATGTCTGCTGGGCTCATGAATGAAAAGAAGTCTGGATTAAGAAGAATAAAAGGAAAATACATTACAGAGGCTGGAGAGACCAGACAGCCTCATTCTGTGACATTATCTGATTGTTACATTTGTAAGAGCAGTTGCTTCCGATGTTTTCTTTCTGACGTTACTATTTTTGCATGTGCCTGGGAAACATTTGGGCCACACTCAATGTACAAGTCGTCTACCTGTTCCTTGTAGCAGGTGCCATTTCACCTGGGCACTGACTTCTGCCCACTGAAGGTGGAGGGTTGCTGTCACCTGGGATCTCTGTCTGAAGGCTCATTTCTAGGGTAAGCCAGAAGCAGAGACAGACAGGAAGTTCGAAGATGGATATCACTTTTTTTAAATACTTAATTTATTTTTTTAAATTTCAGAATACTAATGGATATCATTTATAAGTGTGGTCTACACCTTCTCCCACAGTCCCCAGAGGAACTGAGTTCCCATTGCCTGCAGTGCTTGATGGTGGATCTTTTATATAATAGTGCCCTGCCCTGTCTCATAGAATCCCTTTTCCCTGAGCAAGGATTTCTGTGGTCATCTCTCAATTAAACTTCTTGCACTTGAATCTTGGCCTCAGAGTGTGTGTCTGGGGGAAACCAGGCCAAGGTATAGCTGGGTATGTTATGCACACATGGACACACATGCAGACGAATGCATATACATGCACATATTCACTCGTAAGTGCACACTTAACACACATACACATGCACACACAGACACACGCACACATGCACCAGGCACACTCTCCTGCATGCAGCCTTCATGCTCTTTTATTTCCATGGGTCACACTCCTGGCACTTGTAATAGAAAGGCTGTCCCAAGTGTTGTGATCCATCCCTCAAAATACTTCTGTCTGGGATTTGGCCTCTTTTTTCCTGCTTAAATGGTATGGTGCAGATAGCTGCGACAATAAATCTTTGTGGTTAGAAAGAGTCTACATGTTGGTATCTATAAGCACAATATGTAAATGAATCCAGTTTTCCCTTCCAAAATACCTGACCTTTTGCTTTAATGTAATGTTAACCATCTTTGATTCCAGAATATTTGCATCTTACAGACTGTGTCCTACAGCATCTGAAATGACTGACAAGGGAACACCCCTCACTGCAGGCCTGCTGAAAGGTGGGAGCCCAGATAAAAGACAGGAGATGGGAGGGAACAAAGGGAGTCAACAGATTTCACAGAAGGATGCAGAAGATGTCCTTTTGATCCACTCTGACTCTTCCTGGGCGGGCTCTAGTGAAAGAAGAATGGCAGGTTGGAGACCACACCCCCAGATTGGCTCTCCTTTGAACTGTGATAGCAAACTGCTATTCTTAATGAGAAACATGACCGGGAACATACCACCCCGCCTGTTGGCACCATCCACACGTCAATATTCAAAAACATCTGTTGTACGTTGCATTGGCTTTTCCTTATTTTAAACTGTTGAGCATTTGCTGAAGGTTTACCAAGTGCCAGGCACTGGGGTAAAGTCCTCTTATGAGGGCTGATTCAAATAATCCTCCCAGGAGCTCTCCAAGGGATCTTCTAAGATAAACCAACCGAGGGACAAAAAAGAAAGCAGAGGCTTAAAATGATTAAGTAATTTGATTAAAGCCCATAGGAAGTATCTGGTGGAGACACAATTTGAACCCAGGCCTTTCTGAGTCTAGAGAATGAAATTTAAATCACAATGGCAACTGTCTCTTGAAAAGCCGGCCATGCCTTCTATTGCCCACTTCAGTGGCTCTATGGGATGTATACTCTCTAAAGAAAATGCCTGTTAAAAATGAATACAGTGCCCATCAGTGTGCTATGTATGCAGTATAGGCAAAACACATATTCTGGAAAAGTCACTATATTACTCAATAGTTGAAACGTCATTGTCATAGTGAAGCAAATGCACTGTGGCTGCTGCTACTTGGTCTCAAGTCTTTTGACTCCAAGTTTAGTGTTTTAGTGCATCATCTTTTTATCAGGTGGCTCCATTAGGCCCTTCTTCCCTTCACAGTTCTCTCCCTGGCCCCCACCTCAGTTTCACAAAGTACTGGCCATGGTCACACAGCCCACAGCTATTTGCCTGCTATTTGGAAAGATGTACCAGGACAAGTCCGCAGAGTGAACCTGCATCCTCTGCCACCCAGGACAGAGCCACATGCCCCTGCAGGACCCCCTTTAGTCAGTTCACACTGAGATGCCCACCATGTGCCAGGCACTCTGCCAGCCGTGGAAAATGTCAGCAGTCAACATGGTGGGTGTGGCCCCTGGCACGTGGACCTCTGATAGAGATCCATGTTAAACAAAAAATGGCATTTGAGAATTTTCAATTGCAATATTGTAAGAAGGGACAGGAAGGGAAAGATTGGAAACAGATTTGGTTTGGGGAACTTGGAAGGCTTCTTGGAGGAAGTGCCATAGAACAAGACCCTGACGGTTTGGCTGGTGAAGGATATGCCAGCTGCAGATGGGGACATGTGCGCTAGCCCAGTGGTTCCCAACCCTGGTACACTCTCCAATCACTGGGGGGACTTTAAAAACATCCTCCGGCCCAGGGTACGCCTCAGACCAGTTATGTCGGAATCACTAGAGTGGACTTAGACAATCTTATTTTTACAGCTCCCCGTGGACAGACAATGGAAAAACAAAGCAGCCAGAGGCCATTCAAATATGTAGGTAGGACAAGAACAGAAGTATCCAGAAAGCTGCAGAAAGGTCGACAACAGGGGGGAAATATTTAGGAGGTGACATCAAAGTAGGACCTAGGGCAGATTGGAGGAGGAGTTGAGCCTTGAGGGGAGGATGAGTCAGTGCTGCCTTCTCAGTCTGCCTGACAGGCATGATTTGTGTTCTGTTTGCTAATTGAGTTAGTGACATCCATTATGAAAACCGAGAGAGCTCTCAGCAAGAAGCTCACCTGGAGCAGCCATAAACAGCGGGCCAGCTCTGCCAGCCGGGCAGCCCGGCAACGGGACTCGCCTGTAATTACCTCCAACGTGGAAAGAAAAAGAACTTTCACATCCTGACTCTAAAATTCTCTCTTCGCCCCGTGAGTCAGCACATAAACTTTAATTCAGACATTGGCGGTACTGTCAACAGCTCGTATGTCATTAGCAGACGGCCGCCAGGCTCCCTGTGCCACGAGCAGGCTGCTTCTGCTGCCTCCCTGGAGGTCGGGATCGCCTTGATTTGTTGAAACCTCAAAGCCAAGGTCTTTTGGAGGGTGGGGAAAGAACCCGAAAGACAGATCGTTGCCTTTGGTCTCTGTTTAGTGGCTGACAGTGTAGGCCAGGTTTCCCCCTCTTAGTGTGGCACAGGTGGCTCTCTGCACACCTGGTGACATGTGCAACCACGGTCACTTGAGGCCCAGGGCTGGGTCTCACAGGGTCCCCACTGACAGTCCACGAGCTCAGGGGGGTCAAGCCGGGAGGAACCACAGAATATCAGCATTGGTCTTTGTGGATGCAGATGCTAACAACAAATAAAAATGCCGGTGGGAAAATTCACTTCCCCTCCTCCTTGGGCAATATGCTCTCCTAACCTAGTTCTCCCCTTAAGCTGTGTCTGCTGGTCCCTCCTGAGAATGGGCTTGAGGCAGAATTTGTAGGGCTTAGCAAATGCTTCTGTGTCCAGCACAAACCTGTTCTCTGTAGCAGCAGCTGGACTCCAAAGGCTACTTTCTCTCATTTCTCTCCTTCCCTTTTTAGAATCGTGATCCTACCATATAAAGTCAAATGAAGCATCCAATGCCCATAAAATTACGTAACACTCAGCACAAGCCGTTAGTGAATTGAACTTGCTTCACACAATGTATTTGTAAACTCAAAACAGATCTGGCACGTTCTGACTTAACTTGTCAGTGCGTGTTGGGCTGGGAAGCGTGAACTCCAAATCGGTTTGCATTACGACGTATACGAGCTGAAGAAATCACCCAACACGGTCACTCTAAAAATGTTTTTAAATGTAAGGTGGTGTTGCTATCGTAAAACCGATGCTGAAGAAAAACAAGATCATTTTTAAGGTTTTGAAAAGTCTCTTTATATATGAAACAGCCTTGGTTTGGTGCTATATAGTTTATGAGCCTGAAAATGAAATTACAGGACGTAAAATATATATATATATATAAAAACGCTAATCAATATCATATAACCAGGAAGCTTGGAAATTTAAAGGACTTCTCATGTGCTACATTTGAGGCCACAAAGACCAGAATATGGCATACGGAGAGGAAATCAGAGTTCATATTACGCTGGGTTTCCTTGCCCAGGGGTAGCAGGTCTTCCATCAGCTAGACTTGTGCCTGACGTCCAGGGTCTGGATTGATTTCTGCTCCTGCCCCTGCTCCTCCTCCTTCTTACTGTGTAAGCTCACCATGAAGTGATTGATTCTGTTATCATTTGAAACTTGCAAACTCTTCTGGATCTTAAACATGAGCAGTAAATTATCGAGACATTATGGTCTCTGAAGACAAAGAGAGGAGAAAAAATTCTCCTTTTCCCTCATGGTGAGAGATAACTTTATCTCAGCCGCTACCTCTCTGCCCCTCGGCACCCTCCTAGGGCTCAGGACACTTTTTGCAAGTTGGGGTTTGGATGAAAAGGCCTGGCAACAGATTCCAACTATCATAGTCCCAGATGTGTGACCTTGGACAAGTCACTCCTAAGCCCAGTTGTCTCAACTAACAATGGAGATAGATCTCTGCTCAAATACAACCCCGTTAGAGATGCCCAAGCTTGCCACCTCATCCGTAATAGCCCCATCTCTCCTTTTTATAACAATTTTTTTCTTTTACTTCTTTGTACTATATTTCTATTTGCTGATTTGGTAACAATAGAAGGTGAAGCCCATGCACATTGTGTTCTCACCTCCGTAACAAGGCCTGGCTCCGAGAAGGCCTTAGTGAGAGCCAGGGTAAGGGATGAGTGGTAACTGCAACTCTGTCCCCATGAGGGAAGGAGGCCAGTGTGAGTGCGGTGACGGCAGTGTGGCCGTAGAGAAGAGGAGCAAAGCTGGCGCTGGGGACGTGAAAGCTGGGTCAGAGAGTCAGGAGGGGAGTCAGCAGAAAGTAGGGTCATGGAGCCACGAGCAGAGACATCGAGGAAGGGGGATGCCAACAACTTGGCAGAGAGGCGGGACCACTGACTGGGAGGCATTAATTACTCCAGCCCCCAGGTGTCCGTTCCACATCAGTGAGGATTTATTGAGTGCCTACTACACACAAAACCAAGTGCTGTGGGGAATGTTGCCCAAGGTAAGGATTTAACGTTTCTGGGGAAGATGAGATTAAGGTCTATGGTGATCAATGAAGGAAAGTCTTGTTGTTTTTTCGGTTGTTTGTTTTTTATGGCAGGCCCTTGAAGGAATAGCAGGATTTCTACAGTGATGAGACGGAGGATGAGACGGAGTGGGAACAGGTCAGGAAGGAGAGAAGGTGAGGGAAAGTGGACTTGGAAAACAGAAACTTGCTGTCATTGTGAAGAAGGTCGATATATAAAGTAGAAGACAATCCTGGAACGATTGGCTGGGGTCAGATGGGAAAGGGTCTCACAGCTTAGCTAAGATAGAGGCACTTGAACTGACAGGCAATTGGGAGCCATAGATCGTTTTAGGAAAATTGAAAGGATTTGGTATTTGGCAGGGTGAGAAGGAGCCTGGTAGACAAGAGAGTAAAGAAAAAGATGCTAAGTTGAGGGCCTGCACCAGGGTGGGTCCCTCTGGGAATGAGTGTGAGGGGGTGTGGTGGGGACCACACTGCACCACCTGGGTCCCCCATCAGGAAGGTCTTCTGTCACTAGCTGCTGGGAGGACTGTGGGCCTCACAGAAACAACTCCCCCACAAACACATCCTTTTCCAGTGGCCCATGTGTAATGGCCAATATGAAAATGCAAAGGACTGGCCGTCTCAGCCCCACTTGGATCGACTCTGAAGGGCCATGCTGGCCCCAGGGCTGCCGGGTCCCCTGAGCGAGGCTGACACTGGGGGGCCTCACAGCCCCCTCCCGCCTGCCCATTCCTGCCTCCTTTCCCTCCATCCATGGGTGTTGGATGTTTTCGCTTTCAGACAGGCTAAGTTTGGCTCTAAAATATCTAAAGAATCTGTGTGATTCAGCATCCCTGAATGTAAAGGCAATTGGTTTTACCCCATTTCTTCTTGCAACAGTTCTGTCCTCAGGACCACATAGATCAGGGGACCATAGCCCTCATCTGAGCCAATCAGAATCCTCCACTGGATTTCCTAATTGGAGAGTGAGAGTCGTTTTCTTCTCTGGTTCTGAAGCTGCTAATATAAGCCTCATACTTCCAGGGACCATGGCCCTTGGACAAGGCCTTGTGTAGGAGTGAGAATACAGACAACAGAGAGAGAGAGAGAGAGCGGAGGGAGAGATCATAGAGGAAACCCAGTGAATGCTGGTCCTGCTGTGTCCATCTGTAGCAGATGGACTTCTAAGGTGACCCTCACAATGTCCAGCCAGTGGTGTGCACACCCTGTGCAATCCTCCTCTGCTCCTGACTGTGAGCAAGACCTGTACGTATGACAGGGTATTGCTCGTGTGATTAGGTTACCTTATGTGAGAAAGTCTCCACCTTAGCACACTGAAAAGAGTGAGGCTTCTGTCAGCCTTGCGGAAACAAACTGCCATGTCATAGGGAAAGACAACAGAGAGTGGCCTCTAGTTGCCAAGAGTGGTCCCAGCCTACAGCCGGCAAGAAGATGTGGGGGTGGCAATGATGTCTCCTTGCTGCTTTTCTCTGAATGTCTCAAACTTCCTTCTTGGATCCCTCAGCTGTGCGCACACTTTAGAGAAGAGTCACATCACTGAATTCTCCTTGGTTAAAACTTTGGGAGTGGAAGTCAGGTTCCTACCAAGGCCTGGAATGATGCCAAGACTGATCACACGTAGTTGTGGGGTCAGCAGAAATCTTTGTCCACAAACTTGGGCGTGAAAATCAAGTCCTGTACCTTTATTTCCTTTTTTCAGTTAAATTAAATGTGATTTCAAACTATCTGAGATTGGCTGGCAGGAAACCCAGTGAAAGGGCTTTCCTGGAATCCCCTCACCCCAGGTCAGTGTAAAGAGGGCAGGGATCTCATACCTGGCAAAATATTCTGTAGGATCCCTCTGTCTTCAGGCTGTGCTGGTCACCTCTGTGAGTCCCACTGCCAGTGCCCATGGCCCCTTGAAGCCTGGAAGTCCTGTGGTCTGGGAGCTCAGCCATCCTTAACCCCAGAGGCCAGGGCCAGCCTCCTGAGAAGGCCTCACAATCATGCTCTGGCCTCTAAAGTTCCTGTCATCCCTCAGCCCCAGGATGGACAAGTCTCCACCACTCCTGACATCCTAGATGTCTCCCTGGTCTCAGTCTATTCAGACACCCAAGTATGGCCCTGCCTTCTCTCAAGCCAGAGAAAATGAAGGGACTGCACTGCCTCCTTGGCCAAGATAAGAGGAGAAAATACAGAAAGAACAAATCGCAGAGGTGATGAAATATCAGGCTTGCAGGGCACGATGAAGCCGAGACCATCTGAAATGTACTTCGTCCCTTCCTTGGCAACCTCTATGAAACCAGACACTGTTGCATTCTTGCAAACAGGTATGGAAGGAGAACAATAGCTGATGAACCTAACAAGCCTCCCCTATGGCAGGGCGCCGTGGGAATCCCCTGGTCTGCTTGGCAGAAAGAAACCTGGGAGAGTTCATGGGTAAGCCACAAATATTTTCTTTTCTGCCTTTAAGAAAGGGTCAATTCAAGATTTGATTTAAGGATCATTTAGTGGCACCAACTGAAGATATGCTTATTTTACTTAATTCCACTTTTTTTTCAATGCTGTTTATTTAATACTCTCTCAGTAGAAAAAATAAGATATGAATAATATTTCAAAAGTAGATTTCCATATTTTAAAGTTACACGATGGTTAAAATTTTCTTCTTTTCATTTTAGGGAACATAAAGAACAATCCAATTTTAATAAAAATGTTTGAAAATATCATCAAAAAATTTGAAAAGATGTCACTATCAGGCTGCCATTGCTGAGGATTTTAATAAAATGCAAATAAAGCCATGGGCATAATAAGCACTGCGTACATACACATCCAAAGACACTGTAATGTATGTTGACCCTTCACCTTTTAAATGAGGCCAAGTGCATGATACTGATTAGGTGAGACAGTGCGTGAAGAGGCCTGGCAGTGTCTGGCATTTAGCAAGAACACAGTAAGTGAGTTCTTTTTCTTTCTGTCCTTGTTCCAGGTTGTAGCAATAACGTTTTCAATTGCACTGGGTTGTTGACTGCCAAGTGATCTATTATCCGTGGACACTGAAGATGCGATGTGAGAAAAGCCATGCAGGCCACAGGTCCTCACAGTCAGTGATGCCATGGTCACCCCACCTGAATGCCTCATGTCTGCAATAACTCCCCTAGAGATCCTATCCCTTTCTTAACCTTAGAGCTCTGCATGTTCGACCAGTTGAGTCAACCCCCAATGGGGTGAGATCAGGCATCTTCAGCGACCTTAAGAAGCCAGCTGGACTCTCTAGCTAGAACTCAGAGGGCTGGTGCCAAATCCGAATTATTGAGATATAGAAAAGACAGTGTTGCCGCTGGAGAAGACACAAGATACAAACACTCTTTGAAAGAATGTGTATGAATCTGGCAGGCAAGGTGCTCCCAGACAGGCCCCAGGCCTGGGAAAAACACCCCTCCTGTTCTCCTTTCATCAAGGAAGCTTGGGAGCAGAGCACACCTCGCCCAACCATGGAAAGGCTGAAGGAAGGAGGCTCTGGTTGTTTGGCACGCATCTATTGAAGAATAAATGGACAACGTCACCTATATCCAAGTGTCTTAAGGCTTTGATAAGAAGGAGTTGAGGTCTGAGTGCCTGCTCACAAAGAGGTGGCAGGACAGGTGGCCAGATGGCCTTCCTCCAGTGACATGACACCCTGGCAGTGTTCCTTCTGCCTTTGTTCTGCTTCTACCAAGTAATGGCACCATTAACAGAGAGGATGATAACATCTTTGTGTGAATTGTTTTGTTGTATTTTAGATTAACACTAAGGAAGGGCTCAGAAAAGTACTTAGGTGAGCAAAGGGCAGGAATATTGGCCCCGGGTGACAGCTGAGCTTGGGGTGTGTCCTGTGGTGACAGCCAGCTTTCCCCCAATTTTGTTCCTTATCTAAAACAATGAATTGTTTGCATGTTTCTAACTGTCTCTGGAATGTTTACCTGGAGCAGGTAAGCTCTAAGAAAAACGGACCAACAAACAGAATAAAAGCAAAATGCAGGATATTTAATAACATAACAGAAGAAACACCGCAGTGGCACGTAAATGCCTCAAGCTCCCTCAAGAACATGGGTGCCCATCTCTGCTGTTCTCTGGTAACCAAAGTTACTTTGATATGGAGAGAAAACACCTTGGCAACCAACGTGGCTCTTAACAGCATCCTGCACTTTCTATGGTTTGTGTGTATTTCACATCTCTCAGCCCCTGGCATTTAATCCATGGAAAGATCCAATGCACCTGTGCTTCTGTGCCCACAGACAGTGCTGGAGGCACCCTTAGGATGCGTCGGCATGTCCCCGTGCCCAGCACTGCACCAGACTGCATTTCCAGGCAGCGAGCTTCTTTGGAAAAAATCAGAGACATGCTTTCCCTCAAGTCTTCCCTATCCCAAGCATCTAGGGGCCCACATGGGTGGAAGTACTTTCTTTTCTTTCTCTATTCAATAAATAACATCCTGAAGCTGAAGGAAGGGAGTAGCAGGGAGCAGGACCCATAACTGCGAAAGCAGCCCAGACTAGATAAACAGGGGGTGGGATGAAAAGAAAGCAGGTGAGGATAGTGTAGAGCGTGGTCCAGGGAGGGCTGGAGAACTGTGCCCAGGAGCCTCGGGTGTGCACAGGGCCCAGCAGAGCGTGGAGGCCCAGGCACGTGTGTCTCAAGCCAACTTTATCTTGGCAGAGGTTTGTCCTTATGGAGGGCGGGGCTCAACCTCCAGGACAAAGAGGGGACCCAGCAGTTACTGAGTCCCCGCTCGGCGAGAGCTTCGCTCCACCCCATTTCATTCTGATCAACACCCTTTCAGTTAATCATAATTGCCCTTGTATGTGGAGGTAAAACCGGCTTAGAATGGTTAAGTGCACCTCTGTTCCCATGTCGCTCAGACAAAATTGAGATCAGAATTCAGGTTTGATTTTGGTTTCCAAAGTCTGTGTTTTCTATTTTACTGGTGGTTCTCACATTGCTCAGGTGCATGAGAAACTGGAAGGTCTGTGCCATCTTTGCAATGTGTACATCACTTGGCAGTAATGGAAGGTGAAGCTTACAATTGCTGAACATATATTTCCACCTTAAATAAGATGCAGTACCACCTTGCACAGATTCCATTTAGCAGGTGTTAAATGATTGAAAAAAATTACAGGAGAAAAACAGGACATTGAGGACAATCTATTGATTTGATTTTTATGTGACCCAGGAAAAAAGGTGACCTGTGAAATTGAAGACTAACAGAAGCTCCATGTCCAGCTCGGGCACCACTGTGTCTTCAGGAGTTGGGGTGAGAGACCCCAACCCCAGGCTCCTGCTCACGGCTGGTGGGAAATGAAGATGGAGAGCCCTGCCCTCCCCCACATTCCTCCGTGTCACCTCCCAGGTCTGTCTGGCCTTGCTACAAGCACCCACCAGAGAAGCAAGTCAGTCATCTTTGTTTTAGATTTTTATCATTTCCTTTTTTATACAAATCATCCAAATTTCTTGTTGAAATTTTATAAAACACAGACAAGACCAAAAAAATATATAAGTGAATTTGTTATAAAAATTCTCCACTAACACAGCACCAGCAATAAACACGTGGACCTGTAACTATTCACATACTTTTCTGTGCATGTCCAGGTTATGGACTTTGCTTTGGCATGCCCACCTTTCTGTGTCCCTTCATACACAGCTGCACTTGTGTTTATCATAGACCTGTCCCCACCATGTCCAAGGTCCATTTTAAAAATGCAGATTCATAGACTTTTCATTCTAGGAATCAGAACCTTGCACTTCAGGAAAGCTGAGACCAGAGCCTGATTTAATCAGCTGGGGCCTTAGTGATAGATATTTAGGCAATTCCTGATTTTTTTCTCAATATGTGCATCCATGTGATGCACTTATATCTTTATGCATTGCCTTCTTGGAATAAACTCCTCAAAGTGGAGTTGCCGGATCATGGGTTCACATGTACACCTGCCCATTGCCCTCTGGAGCAGGAGTACTGATGGGCAACCATCCTCAGCCCCCAGCCCCACATCCATCCCCAAGCAGGCAACTCAGTGCTTTAAACTCATGCAATGCCACGAAGTCTCAGGGGAGCACTTGCTGAAACCTGGAGGCGGCTGAGATGCCAGTCTTCGCAATCATGAAGCCCAGAGATGAAAACCAAATCAAGCAATGCCCCACCTTGCATCGGATCCTGTCCTGCCCACCCACCGGGGTTGTGACTCCTGCACCTGCCATGCCTAGAGCAGGTCCTAGGCTGATCACTCCCACACTGTCACCTGGGTGAATGAATCTCCAGTGAAGGGACTTCAGAGGAGGGCAGTGGGAGAAAAGGAAAGGGCCCCCATTGGCAGCTCCACTGTTGGCTCACACACCAGACCTGGCAGGGACAGCTGAACTTCTTTCACTTAGCGGATGCCCTTAGAATGCACACCTGTGTCAGCCACTGTGCTGGGTTCTGAGACCACAGTAACAGGGGGGATTCAGTCCCTGGCCTTGAGTTCTTTGTACTTGAGTTGGGGAGACAAAATTAGAGAAGAGTTGGAGGTGTAGCATCCATGCGGTTTATTATCTGGGGAGATAAAGAAGCTGAGACCTCCTGGAGGTCCCAGGGAAGTCTTTTTAACTGTGAAAGGAATACGCAGTTGCAAAAGTCTAACCCATATAAAAGCATAGAGCAACCTTAGAAACCCGTAGCAACAGCATTTCCCTAATACAATTACCATTATATCCTAAACTCTAAAAATCCATCTTCACAAGATATATATGTATGCATGTACACAATGCAATCATATTTTACAGGCTTTTCTTTCAACTGGTTTTCTCACTCAACAATATAGCATTGGCATCTTCTCATGTCAATACGTTTGTGGCCTCCTTTTAAAATTCTTTCAGGGGGTGTAGGCTACATTACAGAAGGTCACAAGGTATTTAAACGATTGCACTTAGCCTTCCCATGGATTGGTATTGAGTTATGGATTTTATGGCCAGGCTCTCCTCATGCTGTGTCAGATATTTCACCTTGAGCTTCCCTTTTGGGCATAGGTTCCCTTATCTGTACCAATAACCTAATATAGTAACAGATGGTTGGATCCTTGAGTATATTGTCTTAGAATCAAACATGGAATGTAATTATCAGGGAAGCACACGTTACCAGTAGCGTTACTAATGCTGTAGGTGAGGACGCTAAAACCAGAGATACATTTTCTCGAAGAATGTTCTAGATTTCAAAACGTTGGCACTGTGTGAGCAGCCTCTCGGGGAGTTGGCTACTGCTGACCTCTAATGGCAATCTCAGGTACTACCAAAAAGCTCCTCGGAACGCTGGGAACAGGTTGTGTGAGGTGGAGTTAATCCAACTACAGTTGTGAATTCCCACGATCTTTGAAAATGGTGCTAAATTGTCTGATGATTAGAGGAGGCTTAACAACATGGCATGGCATAGATCCAATGAGTCATGCTTCAAATTGGACCCCTTGTTTTTCGGCTGGAGCAAATGATCATTTTTGTAGCTGCGTAATATCATACCTAGCACAAAGATACGCATACACCAAAATGTTCACATTAACTCACCTGCTAGTTAAGTATCTTGTGGCGTGAAAGCCCCCACTGTTTTCTAGCACAACATTACCAGCTGCAGTCCAGAAACGCTTGTAACCATTCATTGCCTACCTAAAGTTCAGTGCCCTGGGGGAGTCAGGCAGAGAAACTCAGGCTGCCTCTAAATGCCACACGGGTTCTGAGGTCAGAAATGCTAGATGTGGTATCCCCAGGTTCGCAAGCCCAAGAAAACCTCATTGCAGGTGGTGGTGTTCTGAATTCGGCAACGAAGAGCTTTTGAACAGCTGCTGAAGCCAATCCCCGGGCTGGGATGGAGCCAAACCAGGTGAAAGTCCTCAAAGCAGCAGACTAGCCCCCTCCGTGGGCTGTTTTTGTAGGAAAAAAAGCCGAGTCCTACAAAACAACCAAATACTCATCCTTCGGTTGTGTTTCTTTCCAATAAGAATGACCCAGGTGATCTGCCCAGCAGGGACCTGGGTGGTGTCTAAAGGCAGCAGGCAGGTGCAGATGGACAGACGTTGGCGGTGCATGAGACTCAGGGGAGGAGGAGGGAAGAGGAGGCCAGGAAAGGGCAAAAGACGATACCCAGGTCATCACTCGTACAGCCCAGAGAGACTACCTGGCTGGGGAAAAGGGGTTGTGCTATGAAAGTGCGATGACGTATTAGCGATGTGAAAACCATTTACATTTTCTCTCCAAAACTTTAGGGTGAGACTACTTGAATTAGTATTCTGTTTTTGTTTTTGTTTTTTTATCATTAGGAGAGAGAGAAAGGGTGGATTGCACTACTTCAGCAGGACAGAGTACATGTCACTTTCAGACCCTAGAAAGACAAAGTCTGGATTTTAATAATCACCACTTTATGTGGCTAAATAAAACTCTGAGACTGACAATGAGATCTTTCCCTCCAACTTCACTGAGTTCACATACTCCTGGCTGCCTCTTCCTTCTCTGGGAACAGTGCGGCTATAGTGTAACCAAACAATCAATGGTAATGTTTGAAAACTAACAAGGCAAATTCTTACTGGCTTTTGGCTGTCATTTTTTCTATGTATTTTAAATGACATGTATTTGTGCTAAAATATATATACATATATATATGTATTTCTATTCACTATAGAAAATATATATACATATATTTATATATATACATATATATGCTAAAATATATATACATATATATGTATTTATATTCACTATAGAAAATTTAGGGAACAAATACAGAAAATATAAAGGAATAATTAAACTACTCAATTCTATTCCATGACAATGACAACATCTAATATTTTGATATATATCCTATAGTTATTTTTATTATTATTATTTATATCTATTTCTACATCACTATCTCTTTATCTATATATATAAATACAGAGTTAGAAATAAAATCATCTATAGTGTTTTGCAAATCTGTCTTATTTTACTTTAAAATGACAAAGATGTTTACTACACATTCTTATAGGATGTAAGAGGTATACAATATTCCTTCATAAATCTACCACAATCTATCATTCAAATCATTTTCATTGTTTTATTACTGAAAATAATGCTGAACATCCAATAACATTTCCTTTACTGATTTATTGTATAACTTACTAATAATTCAGAATCACTAATAAGGAAAGATGAAAGGGGCTGCCCAGGCCCTTCAGTTAATGGGAAGAGACGCTTTGATTCAAAGGCAAAGAATGGCTAACCTAAGGCTACACAGAACAAGTCAACATGCGTTTACAAAAAAAAATCATTTCGAACACAATCATATGAAATAATCAATAGAGCAATATTAAAGAACCCTTCCCTGGGCCCATTGCTCAGGTCGGACAAGTGTCCTGTATCCCCAAGGTTCAGCGGGTGGCTTCCCAGCCAGGTTGCTACAGAGCCCTGGATGAAAGGGAGGTGCCCTCATTACAGCTTGAGGACTTTTCACACTTTGACTACTTTATCCTCACAGCACACCAGGGAGGCTGGTGGTCAGTTTATCTAAGGACTGGGCACAGAAGAGGTTCCCAGGAGCAGACCAGAGATGTAGTCTAGTTTATCAGGTGTTAACTGCCTGTCTTTGAGATCAAGGCCTTTGGAAGGAGGGAGTGGGAAGAGGAGGGAGGAGCAAAGGGGAGAGGAATGAAAGGGGAAGGAGAGGGGGAGGGGGAGGGTAGTTTGGGGAGAGGGGAAGGAGGGAGAGGTGAATGGGGAGGGAGGAGTGGAGGAGGAAGGAGAGGAGTGGGAGAGGAGAGGGAGGAAGGAGAGGGGAGGAGTAGGGAGAGGAGAGAGGGAGGAAAGAGGAGTGGAGGAGGGGGAAGGGGAGGGGTGGGGGAGGAGGGACAGGGAGGAAGGGGAGGGAGGAGTGGAAGAAGTGGGCAGGAGTGGGTGAAGCAGCTGCTGAGCTGTGCTGAAGATGGGACAATGCCCTGGCTACCCCCTCAGGGCAGGCCCCAGGATGGGCAGAGGGGGCTAGGCCTTTACATTCCTGCATCGAAGATGCTTCAGGGGCAAGGGCTGTCTTGGAAGGGGCACCACCCGGCCATTCTGCAGCTGAGGCATCTCTGAGAGTCTGACAGCTGAGCATGTCCCTCCCAGGAGGGGCCTGTGGGCACAGAGCATTGAGCAAGGCTTCCTGAGTGAGAGAATTGACACTTAAAGCCTGATGGGATCAGCGAAGCCTCTTTTTATAACCCTTCAAGAGCTGTCAAATGTGGGCAAGTTAACATCATGAATCCATTCTGAGACCCCTAAGACTCCCAGCACACGCCACTCTCCCACTTAGCATGCACCTGCCATGCAAGGATTTCGTCACTTTCGTCACTGTTGCTTCGTCACCCCAGACTCCTGTTCACCCCAGGACCTATGTGAAGGACATTTTATCCAGCTGAGACTCTCTACCCTCCCTACCTGGTCCAAAGACCAAGTTTCTGCCAAACTTGAGAAAGACAGAGAATGCACATGGCCCCCAACCTAAACTCTCTTTCCAGTTCTCCTCTCCTTAAGAGCATGTCCTTAAGCAATTGCATCACTTGCATATTTATGTAGCTTCTTACTCTCATAGACTATTATGTGTCCACTTTGATCCTCATTTAAATTTCAAGGTATGTTTTTTTCCAAAAGATCTAGTTTCACAAAAGCCAGCCTCAGTTTACCTATTTGGTATATTATTTTATTTTATTTTTTATTTCAAAATATTAAGGTGGTACAAATGTTTTTGGTTACAGGATCACTTTTGTAATGCTCGAGTCATGGCTGTAAGTGTGCCCATCACACAAATAGTGTTCGTTGTACCCATTGAGTAGGTTTTTGCCCCTCTCCTCCTCCCCCCTCCCCTACTGAATTTCCCCTGAGTTTTACTTCCCTCTGCGCACATGTATGCTCATTGGTTAGTTTCAATTTAATAATGAGTACATGTGGTGTTTGTTTTTCCAATCTTGAGAAACTTCCATTAGAAGTGTTCCCTGAACAAGCCTTACTCAGAAGTCAACATGGCAGATCAGCATCCAGGATGGAGTTGCTTTAAGCCTCCATGGGGAGGGATAGAGAAATATGGGCGCCACCCCTGACTACTTCTACCTCCTCATACCTTCCAGCCCTTTATCAACCAGCAAGGCTTGCAGATTCTGCATCCTATTTAACAGATATGTGTCAAATTCCCTCCATAACCATAGCTATGTCCATAGTATCAATAACATTCATAATTGCCCAAATGTAGAAAGGATGAAAATGTCCATCAACTGAATAGTGGATAAGCAGAATGTGACATATCCATGAAATGGAATATTACTCATCCATAAAAAAGGATGAAATAGTAATACATGCTGCAACATGGATGAAATTTGAGACCTTTAAGCAAAGTGAAAGAAGCCAGACACAAAAGGCCACCCATTCTATGATTGCATTTATATGAAATGTCCAGAATAGGCAAATCCATAAAGACAGAAAGTAGATAAGTGGTTTCCAGGACCTAGGAGGAAGGGGATATGAGGGGTGATTGCTAATAGGTATTGGGTTTCTTTTTAGGGGGAGGAAATGCTCTGGAATTAGATAGTAGTGATGGTGTACAATTTTGCAACATACTGAAAACTGCTAAATCGTATATTTCAAAAGGGTGAATTTTATCATATATAAATTATATCTTAATTTTTAAAAGATGATGGCTTTAAAATTAAGAAAATATAGCATAGTGAGAAAAATATAATCTTCAAGAAAGTTTAAATGAATTTATGTTCGATCCTCTACTATTTACTAGCTAGAGACATCGACAAATTATTCAACTTCCATGAGCTTCAATTTCATATTCTGCAATATGGAAATAACAGCACCTACTTTCAGGGCTGTTGTAAAAGTAATTGGTAAAGTGTGTGGACAGAATTATGCAGTATATATGTGTGATTAATATCATTATTAATACGGTATTGATCATTCGATAATTAAGCTATTATCACTGAGAGGTGACAACTGCATTTTCTCCCATTTGCACTGCGGGGTTTGGAAGCATAAGCCCCTCAGGTACTTCGTGGTCGGGTTAGAACACCCACGTAGATAATCAAAATAGAAGGGGCCAGTCATCCTGTTAGCTATGGGGCCACACTGGTCAGTGACAGGATCTCTACACAAGCCTCTAACCCTTGAGGAATAGAGGGGAAATGGTGTCATTTCTGGTTAGTGCAGTTCCCTGTACACTCTGTAAATTGCCATGGTGTTTCATTTCTCATTTTGTGGGCTATATGGAATGAATCAATCTCTGACTCTGGCCACTGGTTTAGCCACAGACTTGTCTGGGCTCTTCCATGGTTTCCCGAAGGGTAGAGGTACACACCACCCCCGCTCCAATGGCTCCTTTCAAGTTGCCTGAAGTTCCTCAAGATCAAGAAACATTTTGGAACTAAAGGCACCAAAGCTTGAGAGATGTTCTGTTTTGTTTTTAATGAACAATGAAGGTGGATATGCAAATGGATAATATTCTTTCTGAAAATGAAACCAAACCTTTGGTCAAAAGAGTGAGCCAGCAACAGTTAACTGAGTCAGGGTATCCTAAAGGACATTGCATCTTTCTAAAAGTATCTCGGAAAATGAGAAATGAGGCACAGGATTTATATTTAATAGCTTGCCATCTCCTGTTTGGGAAGAAAAAGTGCGAATAAAATATATGCCCACATTCACACCCAGGCCAGAAGATTCACCTTTCATTTGATTTGAACAACTAGAAAATATTCCTCAGGATTTGACCAAAATACTATATAGTTGATTTAATTCAGTCAATTAAAATGGGCAAAATGACATAATTGCTCCATAATTAGCCACAATACATGCTTGAATGCATATATCATGTTGAAGAAGTAGTTACTCAGTTTGTAAAAAAAAAAAATTTGTTTTTAATTATCATGGATATTTAATAGTTGTGTATCTTTATAGGGTACGTGTGATGTTTTGTTACAGGTGTACAGTGTGAATTAATCAAATCGGGGTAATTGGCATTTAACATTTCTTTGTGTTAGGAACATTCCAATTCCACTCTTTTAGTGTATTCTCTAACTTATTGTTGATTATAATTACTTTGTTGTGCTATCAAATACTGTTCATTCTATCTAACTATCTAACTATATTTTTGTACCATTAACCATCCTCACTTTATCCCTTCCACCCCCATGACACTTCCCAGCCTCCGGTAACCATCATTCTATTCTCTGTCTCCATGAGATCAATTATTTTTGACATTTAGCTCCCACATATAAGTGAGAACATGTGAGATTTGTCTTTCTGTGTTTGGCTTATTTCACTTAACATAATATTCTTCAGTTCCACTTATGTTGTTTCAAATAGCAGGATTTCATTCTTTTTGTGGCTATATAATATTCCTTTGTGTATATGTACCACACTTTCTTTATCCAAAGATGGAGACTTAGGTTGATTCCAAATCTTGGCTATTACGAATAGTACCGCAATAAACGGGGTGGGGGGTGGAGTGCAGATAGATTTTCGAGATACTGAATTCCCCTCCCTACGATATACACCCAGCAGTGGGATTTTTGGGTCATGTGGTAGTTCAATGTTCAGTTTTATGAGGAACTTCCATACTGTTTTCCATGGTGGCTGCACGAATTTACATTCCCACCAACAG
The DNA here is from genome assembly GCA_008750895.1 of Mirza zaza. Taxonomy (NCBI): domain Eukaryota; kingdom Metazoa; phylum Chordata; class Mammalia; order Primates; family Cheirogaleidae; genus Mirza; species Mirza zaza. Next base: position 63,106 of record VSMD01018125.1, read on the forward strand.
TGTACAAGCGTTCCCCTTTCTCCACATCCTCCCCAGCGTTCATTATTGCCTGTCTTTTTGACGAAAGCCATTTTAACTGGGGTGAAATGATATCTCACTGTAGTTTTAGTTATTCAATTTAACCCTAGGCCAAGGCTTGCTTGCTTTTAGAATACTGCAAGTATGATAAGCAGTTTAATTTTCTTCTTTCTAGTACCAGTTTCACTAATATTCATATAATTTTTAATGACATAATTTTATATTTTATACTTTCTATTTCTCATTACTCAAAATTATAATTTTCTACTATGTTCCAGCACACAGCCTATGAACCAAATAATGTCTTTTTCCATGGTGATGAAAAGAACTTTCACTTTTTTTTTCACAAAAATAGCATGCCTACTTTGCAAAACCAAGCTTTTTGTACATATTAAACCTGTTCACAATTTCTACATAGCAAACTGTAAGCTGGTACAGTCCTTCTAAATGTGGGAGTTACTTAACAAAAATATTTCCTTATTAGAAAAACCAAACTGCTTTCTCTTTATTATTTGAAGTAATGACTCCAATACATTGCTTTGGTTCAGCAAATAGACTTTAGTTAACTCCAATACACATGGCGAACTACAAAATCTAAACTCTTCTTGGTGCTGAGTCTGAGACTCTCAGCTTTATAATAGCAAATTGTAAGAATCACAGGAGGTCGAGTTTGTCCTGTCACAGCCATAGCACACATGGAGCATCTCTACTCCGGCTGGGTGGAATAGAGCTGCTTGAGAGACAGCTGGGTAGAATCTGGTTCTACCCAGATTCTACCCAGAGACAGAGTGAGACGATCTTGGGTTCTCACCAAAACTCCGGACTGGGGTGTATTGCAGTGGGGATCCAAGAGGCACCCTATCCATCCCTTGCAAAAGCCCCCGTCACCTGATAACCTACCCCTCCCTCCTTTTATTCCCAAAGCTCCCCCAATGGGCTTTCTGCTATTTATAATCAAGATCACAAATAACAACACTAAGCACTTTTTTGAAATCCAAAGAGATAAAAGGAGAGTGTCAGTTTAATAATTATTAACAGATGACCTGGGGGTTGAGGGGTAGTGCTTGTGAACAGAATAAAGTCATGAGAGAATTTCCCTTGAAGTATTTCAGTGCTAGTGGATCACATTGTCATCGTTCTTTGTCATCGCCCTGGGAGGGTGTATATCATTCATAATGTGAGGCCACCACAGAAGTATTTTTGGAACAGCCACCTAAAATCACCTTCAGCTTCAACAATGCCTTTTCTCCATATTATGGGAAAGGTGACTGTGCAACTCGTATCCCAGCCCTCATGGTAATCCCGGGATATGGGTATGTTTTCTCTTATTTTACGGATAAAGGGAATGTGACGTGGAGAATTAATTTGCTGCAAATCACACAGCTAGTCAGGGGTGGGAAAAAAAAGGCATGGACTCAATTCTGGTGTTTAAACAGAATATTTTCCTCTATGATACCATTGCCCTTGTTTCTGTCTGTTTGCAAGACAGAAATATCAATCTCATTCCATTTAAAGGTTATCAAAGTGTTTAATGAGTAATTTTATCGTTTTGGAGAGGAAGTGTTAAGAAAAGCTTTATTTAACGGACTTCTAGTCATAGTTTTATATTGTGTAAAAATTACCAGAAGGCATAGAAACAGAATATTTTGCCTCAATATTGTTTTAAGGATCCTTAACTGGTAGCCTCTAAAAGAAGTTTGCACTGCGATGTGGTTTTATGAAACATTTGGAAATATGCACACCTAAATACAGAAATGAGAACTTTATAGCAACGATAACTAGGCTACATTTCTTAATATTAGCTGTCACTTCCTAGTATGTTCACTGTTACACTGGTCTAAAAGTTAACATGGATTCTATCATTCAGTCCTTAAAACAATTGCATTAATATAAGGTAAACAAAGTAACTTTTCCAAAGTTGTGCAGGTAACAAGAACCAAAGCTAGGATCAAAATCCAATATTCTCTGGTGACATCTATGCTTGTAATTTTTTTTCTTTTTTGCCCCACCAATATGTAGACCATGATCTTCCTAACAAAACGATTGCAATATATCGTATTCATCATTATGTACACTCACAGAAACATATACAAAGACGAAGGAGATTTGGTATTAATTTAGGTTATATAATTAAAAGTCAAAAGCCAATCATTACCATGTGACTTAATATAGAGCCTGTGTTTTTTCCAAAGTCAGGTCAATGTGCCATTATTGAGCCAATACTGTAAGAAAAAAATAGATGCAATGGTGAAACAATGCCACATGTTGGAAGTGTGTATGCTTATCATAGTGAATGCTTGAAATGAATGTAACATCCGTGAGCAAGTGCTAACAGTTACACTTCTTGATCTGTGCAATGTTTTCCTCTCAAGAAGTATAGCACCCAAAGCAGTACAGTGACTCAAATCTACTGTAGGTTTCTGGAAGCCACTTCTGTGCAAAAAGTGAGACCAATTCAGTTATACAATTGGTTAATATGTTGAGGAAACCCATTGAAATCAATTATATTAATATGTTACCATGTAGAGCTTCCAAAAATACAGGCCATTACTGACTCCTCAAGTTTGAATATGGGGATTTTACAGACAGAGGAAAAGATGAGAAGAGCCTCTGAGAACCTGTTCTACACCCTGCCCAGGGCCTGCAGAGCAGACAACCTCATAAAGCAAAGATAGGAAGTGGCCACCCTTGGGATGAAGATGAGCATTAGTCCTGCTGCCTCTAAACGAAGACACAGGGTACTCCATTGCTTCCTTATGAGTGAGCAAATCACAGGGAGAAGGAGGAGTGGTTTGGCTTGAAGAATCACACACACAAATATATATATATATACATATATATACTTAAATATATGTATATATATGTACATACATAAATATATACATATATGTGTGTATATATATATATATATATCAGAAGGAACAAAAAACATTACAAGCATGAGGTTGACATGGAGCCCTGGATTTTGGTCCTAAAGTTAAAGATGGCAGAGAGCTTCATTTAAAAAAGAAAATGGCCTTTGAGGCAAGTCTAATGGAGAAACAGCTCTTTTTTGGGCACAAAGGTAAATGTTTGCTTGGTAGGTGTCGCCTTCAAACTATTTCAGATGCCAATGCTGGGAGAAATGCTGTCACGAAATAGAGCTTTCACTAAACAGAGCTGCCCCCTTGTGCAGGACAAGTACAGTGCCTGAAACCTTCATGGCGTTGACACGGGCCTGCCCTGCAAGGGCAACCGGTGGTCTCTCCAGAAAGGCAACCAACATCTGCACATATTTTTTTATGATTATAAATCTCACTACCAAAATAACTTACTCATCAAACAAAGAGGAAAATACTTGCAGACTACGTATACTAAAAAACAAAACAAAACAAATAACAAAGACCTGATGTGTATCAATGCTATCATCATGATTAACTTAATAGAGAATTCTTCTCTCACCCCAAAAATGTACTTTTCCTTTCTTAAATCGGTAGTGTAAATTGTAGTGTAAGTGCTTCTAAAGGGTGTCGGGTTTCGCTGTTGTGACTGTTGAGTTGGTTGACATTTGTACCGCTCACTGGTGTCTCAGTCTCTCTGTTTGTGCATAGCCAGTCTAACAGCAAACAAAAGAATACAAAAAGTTTTTGCTAATGGAAAGGAGTTTTACCCTAGATTGATATTCAAATCACCTGACCATGAGTTCTTGAAGGTGCAATATATGATGTAGTGTGACCATTTTATTCTTGAAACTAGGCAAAAAGGTGCACGCCATCCCACTCAAGCCTGCAGTAATGACGATGTGTCAGCTCTGTTTTCTGCAGTTTACACGAAATGCTTCCTGATGGCATCACCTTAGTTTGAGCTTTCAGCGGGACGATGACAGTTACACTCTCTTAGCCATGTAGAAAAGCAGATCACTGGAACATCATGCGCAAACATTTGTGTGAAGTCTCTGGCTTTCCTGCTTGCTCCCCCTCTTTTACTGCTGGTGACCACCCATGCTCGAGCTGTGTTTTGGCTTCTCTCCCACTGATGAGTTTTCCAAACCCTGTCAGTGGCTGCCAGTTAAACGTTCCGCCACCAGTGTACAGAAAGGAAATGCAGGTTGGATTGTCTTTTCTTTTTTTCTTTCTCTTAAACTTGCATGTTTATCCTTTTCACCTTGATTCCTGGAAGAGTCAAACATCTGAGACTCAGGCCAGGCCTGAAGGAAATGGTTGTCTCAGCTGAAAACAGGAAAGATCCCAATTCGCTTTTTCATGCTCGTGCTGAAGATCAATGTTTCATATTGTCTCTGTGTGATGCAGCGCTTCCTAATAAAAACAAAAAGGGATATTTGACCGGAACTTGAAAGGTCCACACGGCAGTGATGTTCAGCATAGAGAGCATTATTCCATTTGCGTGGGGCTGATGAAAGAAAGAATTCTGACATTGGATATCCACGCACAGCCACGGAGGAGGAGAAGAGAAGAAATAGAGGAATAACCAGGCGACTGGCCTCAGCAAAGCAACGCATTCAAGGCATCCAATTCCAGATTAGATCTCGCTTTTATGCCCTTCTCACAAAAAAAGATGCTTTAAATTATTTAATGGAGAAAGGTAGTACTTTGAACTCCAGGAAAATCAAAATGTTACAGCTCTGAGGGTTTTTTTTTTCTTTCCCTCTTATGGTATCTAGTGAATAAAACCAGCTTTTAAAAAAAACAACAACAAAAACTAAAAAGCGAAGTTGTCTCATCTTTTATAAAAGCGAGTTCAAACATTTGGTACAGATGAAGGCTGGTCAAGCATTTAAACACAATTTCAGTGTCTGACGGTTCTAGAATAAAAGGCATTTGATTCAAAACAGCACCTCGTGTTGGTCAGCAATACAGGCTTCCACTAAATAACCAGAATGCACAAATTGAAATAAAGTGCAATTCTTTTTCCAGAGTTAATGAAAGGTTCCTGTTTGTGAATTCGGGGCTTTGAAGTCCGAACCTTCCAAACAGCACCAGGAATGTACTGGTGATTTATTACTATTTGGACAAGTGGCGACCAGAGCGTTGCTCTATGGAAAGTTGACATTCCCTACCTGCCAAGGCAGCTTTCCCGAAACTGGGATGTTGCTCCCTTTGCTGCAGCTCCTCTGAGGGCCTACAGCTGTGCCCTGGGGGGTCCACAGCGTTTGGCTTGGCCTGGTGGCATCTCTCTTGGGCCAGCACCCTCCCATACTCTACCTCTCCTCGGGCCCCTGCCCCATCCCATGGGCTGCTAACTTCCTTGTCCCTTCCTGCTCCCCCAGGGCCAGACAAAACTCACTTCCTCTGCCCCATCCCCTGATCTTTTCTTTGTGGCACTTGGTTTATACCGTGAACTATTTCTTGGGTCAATTTTGTGTGCAACACTACTGCATAGTAACTAGATCTGGAGAGGCTCTTGCAGAGCCCTCTCAGATTCTCCCAGGTGGCCTATTCCATGCTCACTCCCCATCCTCGCTTGGCCACACTGCCCATCCTGCGAAAGACCATGCCCCAGGACTGTCTGGACCGACAGAACCTCTGGGACACTGAGGGGCTTCCCTGAGACAGGTGTGGTCTGGAATAAGAGCATCTCACATGCTCGGGTGCAGGCATTCACAGTCATCGCCGGGTGGGATCCCAGGCAATGGGGTCGAGACTGTGTTTTGATACTATTCACACAGGAGAGTCTGCCTGCCCATATCTTACTCCAGTGCAGTTATAAATAAAATTGATCACAAGACATTCCCAAAGCTGATGTGTGTTACTGGGTTGTTTTCTTATTTTGATATTTGCTTGGACACAACATGATTTTAAAGCCTGTGATATAAAGCAGAACCCATAGGCCATAGAATGATTACCTTATCTAACAGTTGACTTTGCTATTTTTCGAGTCTCTGATTTCAAACATCCTCATGAAATCTCAACCAGCGGGCGTCTGTGAAATACTCCCGCACGCATGCGTTTGCAAGGCAGTTATCTGGATGCAAAAAAAAAGTCCAAGACAAGAACGGCATCCAGGGTTTCACGGTCTAGTTGGAGATGAAAGAATAAGCCTTAAAGGAATCCCTGGGCGAGGTTCCCACAGGGGACAGAGCACTAGAGAGGGTTTCAGAGTGGAACCCACTGAGGGAGGACCACTGGCTCTCGACCCTGGCTATTCACTTACTGACGACATGGACACGTTTTGGAACCACCAGCTTTCTGCTTACACATCTGAAAAGTGAGGACCACGTGGTACCTGCCTCAGAGATCACTGTGACCACGAGATGCCAAGACTGTGCTGCACTTGGCGCCTTGTAATGTGCACTGATGAATACACGCACTAACTTTTACTAGAACGTCCTGCAGTCATGGGGAAAAGGTACGCTTATGGGAAAGGCAGGATTTTAGCTAGACGTGACACAATGGTTAGGATTTAGATAGGAGGGGAAGGACTACCCAATTCAGGAAGTGGCAGGAAAAAAAGAATAAGTAACATGTCTTCCTCTACCTTCATGTTCTAAAATCATGTCTTGTCTTCCAGGTCTTATGGAAACACCTGGCTCATTTAAGAGAAAAAAAAAATAAACATACTTATGTCATGTTTTTGGTGAAATATTTAAAATCAGAAATGCCATGCACCGCTTTGCTGCATACAAAAAACCTCAAGAAGATGGAGGGACAGAAAAATGTCATTTGTTTAATTTGAATGGAGGCTGCAAGAAACAGTGATCTTCAGACTCCTGTCACTTAGGTAAAATTCTTTGCCCAGTAACACTCTCCACAGGGCTGTCCTGCCCTTCCCTCCCGCCATTCCTGCCCTAACGCATCTTCCCAAGGCAGAAGGAGGCCCAAGGCCATGCTGAAGGAAAACTGCACTTTTGTGTTTCTAGATGAATTCCTAACTGAAAATATATGGACCCTCAGAACTGAAATTGGGTGAGGATTCCAAACTCCAAGATGTGTTCTGAAGATTCAAGTTCATTGGTGACTATAAACATGTTGATCATAACTCTCTACAGAGAATGACATCAGGACATTGGAACATGAAACTAAAGAATTTACTCACCCACCTTTATGTTTCCACTAAGCCACACCGCTGGAAAGACAGGGGCTTTACTTTCTTCAGAGCACTGGGATGTTGTCATTCCTTCACATTCAACAAGTGGAAAAATGGTTGAAGATTCTTTGAGATGCTGGTTAAGAAAGAGTAGAACGAGCATTTGGAAATGTGGGAGAGGCAGAATGCATCTACTGCACCGTACTAGACTCCTGCTCCTCAGAAAATGGTATATCTGGCTTCGCTTTGGGTGTGAAAGATGAATGCTTTTGAAAACTCTCATTGCTGTACAAATGACATGTGCCAATGCCTCAAATTCACTGTTTACCCAGCTGTTTCCACGCAAGGTACCTGGAACTCGGGCCAGATTTTTTTTTCTTGTTATGCGTTTACACTCTCACTTTTATTGCCATTTCTGTAGATTATACTAAGAGACAAAAGAAGTGTGGAGGTTTTGAGGAGGTGCCCCAAGATGCTCTCATATTTCTGCAGTCACTAAAGCCCAGCTGGATTGCACGGTGGAAATTAGCCCTGGGGTGACACATTCGTGATGAAAGCAGCCATCATCAGGGATATTCCCACCCACAGTTCTTCTCCCAAGATTCTGTTACTCTTTAGTAGGACAAAGATTACCCAGGGATGTCACTGGAAAGTCTGATGTGGCCACGAGCCACAGCTTCTCTGTAGAAAACTCTGCAGCTGTCCTTGTCATGAGACATGTTGAATTTCAGAAGCTGAGAAAAATGGAAATATTAGGTTGGCAGTTAGAATAAAATTAAGAGAAGATTAATATCGCTGGTAATTGAAGCCAGAAGCATGCATGAGGTCGTGCAGAGAGAGAGCACAGAAAGAGAGAGGGGCCAGGGCAAGCTGCAGGGCTCTCCAGCATTGAGAAAGCAAGAAGGTTGTTCATCCAGGTATGAAATACAGCAATTCAAAAATCTCTGATGTGTCCGGTCAATATCTGACCATGTCCATTACACCATGTCTGTGATGCATCAGTAGAATGAGAACTTCAGAAAGACTCCAGTGAGTCTGGCATCAAATACTGAGTGAGTGTGCGGGAGGCATGGAGGTGGAGTGGGGAGGAGAATGTGAACTTGGGATGCCAAGTGTCCTTCCTAGGTGTTGAGGTTGGTAACGTTCTGCTGTCCAAAGTAAAGTCTGCACAAGGCCTGCCTGGTCACCTCCAAAAGACAAATCCAGAGCTTCAAGCCACACTTCACTTCTAGAAGCAGCACACATTTCTAATCATCTTTATAACCTCCTGAGAAAAGGTGTTCGGAGGCTTTAGAGGCCAATAGCAGGAGGGTTGTATTCCAGAAAGCTGAGCATATGCCATTCTCAGCCTGGGCGAGTATGTTGCAAAGAGCAGTACCACGGCGATTTCACATTCCGAAACTCTGCTTGTCTGTTAAATGCCGGATGCCAACATGTCACAGTGGCTTTTTCTTCTAGAGCCACAAGCTCCCAAAAAGGAGCTTGAACAGAGTGGCCAAGAAACTACTATTATTATTCACAGTTCATGTGGTTCCAACGCTATCTTTGCCTCCATCTACTCACAATTTGAGCCCTATCTTCTCTAAGTCACTGGCTTCCCAACACTGCTGTAGATAACTCAGCAATGGTCTCTTGTGGTTAAAGTGTGTGACTTACACCAATCTACAGGCCTGGAGAGTGACTCTGAAGCTGAGGCTGACAATCACCTCATCTGCAGATTCTATATCCTACTCCGCTACTATCATTAGAGACTTTCCTATTGACACAAACCCTTTTTATCTACCTCTTTATGATGATTAAATTGCAAAATAACCCATGCATCATTCCATGTTGTCCTCTTTCTTATGCCAGTAAGGGAGGAGTAGCTAGTGGAGGAATTGCTGGATGTCTTCAAGTCATCCCTCAACATGAATCACCTGCTGGTAAAAGACGAGATCATTGCATTTGTATTTCCAAAGCCAGCTGGTGTGTTTTCTAAGTCATATCTCAAACAGAATATCTGGGAGAGGTCTTTGTCAGTGGTACCTAAGGCTGGCTGCTCATGACAATCATGTGGGGGGAACTGGTTTAAAATTACAGAGACTTTGGGGTTTCCAAACATTCCAAACATCCAGCCTAGAGCCCAAGAATCTATATTTTTCACTAGCATTGTTTGTGCATTGTTATGGAATACACATTGAATGAATAGCATCTTCATATATATATAGGACCAGGCTAGAGGAAGAAGGTCTGTGATATGATAACTCCATAAATGACACAGAGTTCCATTGCCCAGTTAGAGTCGAAACTGGTTTTGCACTTATAACTATCCTGCGTGGTGTCACTGGTCACATGTAGCTTGCCCGATTGGATCCCTACTGCAATTGCTCTGGTCAATATATGAATATAAAAGGGCCTTATCAGAGGTTTTTTTCATTATGCCCCCCAACTTACAAATAAATGCTGATCAGAAAAGCTAGAGTGTTTGCCTATCAGACCCTGCACACTACCCTCAGTGCATGTCATTGACAGGTGCCTGAGGCTACTCCTCGGCTTGGCACTTTGGACTTAACAGCAGGAGTCCATCCTCTGGTCAGTTAATGACGGAGAGATGTCCCAAGGCTTTCTGGGGCCACCTTTTCATGCTTACATGAGGCTCAGAAGGTGTTCCAGGTGTCATCTATGCTCGCACCTGCTCCTCTGTCTTACACAGGATGGTGCTTTCTACGGGATCTTTGTCTGTCAGACCTCCTCCAGGAGAGATAGGCCGGCACAAGTCAACTCATCAGCCCACGAGACATGTTTTTCCAAGGTTGTCTTTGACATCAACCATCAGAAGTATCTTTTCCATGATGGGACTTCTCAGAGTGTGGCCACGGACTCTCTGTATCAGCGTCCCCTGGGTGGTTGCTGAAAACCACTCGATGTTTGGATCCCTCCCTGGGCCCACTGGGTCAGAATTCCTGCTGGTCTCTGGAACCTGTGTTCTTAGTTTCTCTGGGTAAGCCAAATATACAATGATGTTTTGAAACTAGGGCCCTAATTACAGAGTCTCAGAGTGAAGGAAGCAGTCACTTGCCACCTTCTCCATGCTCCGAGCGTGAATGACACAATAAAGGCCTTGGAAGGAAGAGCCCTAGTTACTGCCCGGCTGTCGGCTTCACAGTAGCATTGCCAAGTCCTCCACCCGCCACATCCTCGGGCTCACTCATCTCAGCAAATGAGCTTCTACCCCTTGTAAGTGTCCTTAACTATTTTCCCCAACCCCCAGCCTACAGCCAAAATCCAGCAGGGAATTCTGCCTGCTTGCCCAAGTCCCATCATTTTGTCACCTTTACTGCCCCCATGGCTCCTACCTGGGTCTCCAGCTTCTCATCCCTGCCCTCTCACCTTCTGCTGACCTCCTTGAGGCAGCTGAAGTCTCCTCTGAAAACATGAGGCAGGATGTGTGACATCACAGCCCAAGCTTCTCAATGATTTCCAACCTCCTCTCTCAATAATAGAATTAAAGGTCCTTACTGTGGCCTCCAAGCCCCTAAATCCTTTGGGCCATATCAACCCTTCAGACCTCATCTCCTTTGGTTTCCTCAAGCACAAACCCTCCAGCCACTTCTGGATGACATCAGCCATACTCACCCCAGGGCCTTTGCACTTGCTGCTTCCTCTGCCTTCAATGATTCATACCAATCTCTGTGCAGATGGCATTGCCTTGCTGCTTCCCTGATGACTGCCTCAGAGAGCTCCCCACCCCTCCTGCTCCCTTTCCTTGCTTTTCTTTCATTCATAGCACTTTTCATTTCCTGACATGTACGTTTTATTTATTGTTCTTTTACTCTTAGTAGAATATAAAATCCTAGAGAACAGAGAGTTTTTCTATTTCTGTCTGTATTAGCTTGGGCTGCCATGACAGAATACCGCAAACTGGGTGGTTTAAATGATAGACACTTATTTCTCATGGCTCTGGAGACTGGAAATCTGAGATCTGGGCCTCCTGGTCAGGTTCTGTCGGGAGCCCTCCTTCTGGGTTGCAAACTGCCAATTTCTCATTGTACCTTCACATGGCAGAAAGAAAGTTAGCTACATAGCTTTCTGGCCTCTTCTTCATCTTCTTCTTTTTCATAATAAATTTTATTGGCCGGTCCAAAGTCCTTGAACACCTGCTGTCTCACAGCTGTTTTCTCAGCCTGCCCAACATCACCATGGTGGACGCCTTCCCGGGCACCTGGAACCTAGCAGACAGCAAGAATTTCGATGACTACATGAAGTCAATCAGGTGGGTTTTGCTACCAGGCAGGTGGCCAACATGACCGAGCCTACCACAATCATGGAAAACAGTGGGGACACCAGCATCCTAAAGACACAGAGCACATTCAAGAACACAGAGATCAGCTTTAAGCCAGGGGTGGAGTTTGATGAGACAACAACAGATGACAGGAAGGTCAAGTCCCCTGTGACGCTGGGTGGAGGCAAACTTGTTCACCTGCAGAAGTGGGAAAGGCAGGAGATGACACTTGTGCAAGAGCTAAGTAATGGGAACCTTATCATGACACTCACCCACGGCAGTGTAGGTCGCACTTGCACTTACGACAAAGAGGCATGACCGGCCTGTGCCTCCGCTGACTGCTCCTCTGCTGATCGGCTGACCCTCGACTCAGAACCACGTTGCCTCATTTTTCCTCTGCATTTTGTATAAATCTGCCTTGGTTGAGGGATTCTTGTGGGGTCAGGTGTCACCAGCGTGGATCCAGTTCCTGTTCTCATTGTGTGTGTGGTTTTAACTGTATTCAAAGGGTTCTCCAAGGTCAATAAAGCAGAGCCAAGGGCACTCAGTTGCCTTTTTGCTTTTGGTGACATAAAAAAAATTATTGTGTATATTTGAGGTTTACGACATGATGGTGTGGGATACACATAGACAGCAAAATGGTGACAATAGTGAGGCAGTCTAATATATCCATCATCTCACATAGTTACTTTTCTGGTGACAAGAGTAGCTAAAATCTACTTATTTTAGAAAAATCCTTAATACGATACAATTTTATTAACTTTGGTCCTTAGGTTGTACATCAGATCTCTAGATGTGTTCATCCCACATATCTGCTATTTTGTATCCCTTGATCTACATCTTCTTGTTTCCTCTCCCTCCACCACCACCACTGACGGCACCCATTGTTTCCTTCTCTGTCCCTCTGTATTTGAGCCCTATAAAAATATTCCACATATAACTGAGATCAGATAATACTTTTCTTCCTGTGTCTGGTTTATTTTACTTAGTATAATGTCCTCCAGCTCCATCCATGTAGTGGCAAATGGCAGGATCTTCTTTATTAAGGCTGAATAATATTCTACCGTGTGTGTGTGTGTGTGTGTGTGTACCCATACATACATATCACGTTTTCTTTATCCATTCCTCTGTCAATAGGTTATTTAGGTTGTTTCCATATTTTCGCTGTTGTATATCATGCTGCAATAAACACGGGGGTGTAGATATCTTTATGAGATAGTGATTTCATCTCCTTTGGGTATATATCCAGAAGAGGATTTTCTGGGTCATATGGTAATCCTATTTTTAATTTCTTTGGGAACCTCCATACTGTTTTCCGTAACAACTGCACCAGTATACATTCCTACCAACAAGGTACTATGGTTCCCTTTTTCCACACCCCTGCCAAAATTTGTTATGCCTTATCTTTTTAATAATAGCTATCCTTACAGGTGTGGGGTAGTAGTTCATAACGGTTTTAATTTGCATTTCCCTCAAGATTAGCAATGTCAAACATGTTTTCATATATCTGTTGGCCATTTTTATGTCTTCTTTGGGAAAATATCTATTTGGGTTCTTTGTTTTTCAATTGGATCATTTTATCTGCAATTGAGTTGTGGGAGTTTTTTTTTTTTTTAATTGTGGATATTTTGGATATTATCCCCTTGTCCTGAATGTGGACAACTATTTTTTCCAAGTCTGTAAATTGCCTTTTCATTTATTAACTATTTCCTTTGCCTGCAGAAGCTTTTAAATTTGATATAGTTCCATTTATATGTTTTTTGTTTTGTAGCTTGAGCTTTTGGTGTGGAATGCAAAAATCATTGGCAAGGCCAATGTCAAGAAGATTTTCCATTATGTTCTCTTCTAGGATTTTCACAGTTTAAGGTCCTACATTTAGGTTGTTTTTATCCATTTTGAGTTGATTGTTGTGTATGCTTTAAGATAAGGGTCCAATTTCTTGGTATCTTCTTATAAGGGCACTAATCGAATTCATGAGCACCCCACCTTCATGACCTAATCACCTTGCAAAGGCCCCACCTCCTAATACCTTCACTTTAGGAGTTAGGATTGTAACACACGAATTTTGGGAGGACACGAAAGTTCAGTTTAGTGTACTGTTCCTGCTAATTCAATTAGCGTCTGGCACATAGTAGGCCCTCAAGAACTATTTTATGAATGAATAAGTAAATAAATGAGTCCTTGGACACTGTGCTTTGAAATTGTTGAAATTGCTGGAGGACCCCATGAGTTAGACGTTGAGTTTGATGTCTTTCCTGGGTCACCTCACTGAATTCTCAACCCAGTCCCGTGTGGCTGTTACTGTCTCTAGAGAAACAAGTAATTATGACTAATTGCTGCTTTTGATGTGTTCCCTTCCCCTTTCACTTCACTGCTGCCCCTGCAATGGTATGGAACTGTGATTTAAGGCTAGGGTAGCCCAGAACACATTTTGGCCAGAGGTCTGTTTGTCCTCGGACAGCCTCATCTCCACCAACACCTAGATGGCATCTTTCATCAGCTTAGTCTGCTTGTAATCTCATTTCCACGACCGCCTTCCTTGTGTGATCCCCATTTTCTGCTTCCTGAGCGGCACTTGGAGGCTCTCAACATGCACTATGAGCTCCGCGGTGAAGGGCACCTCGGAATCCCTCGTCCCCTGTGTGGGTGTTACTGTCACTGCTGCCTGCCCTTGCAGCCATTCCTGGAAGTGGTTCCCAGGAACATTCAGGACCTGGCTTCTGCCAGGGGGGAGACAGCCCATGTCAGCAGGCAGGAGAGCCCTTTCCGGAGCCCCAAGCTTTCCCAGAGGTTTGCTCCTGGGAACGTGTTCTAAATCCACTAATATCAAGTAGGTTTGGGGTGACCTGGAACACATCTTCCCACTTCTAACGCAACTCAAGGCTCTTTCCCATGCAGATTTCTCTGCACCCTTCCAACCTACTTTGGAAGCTTTAACTTGAGTGAATTTGAATACATTTAAAATGAATGCAGTTAAGTAATTTGAAAAAAAAAAAAAACAGGGCTGGGAAGAGGCTGCCTAGAGTCCCATCTGCTCTGGTCTGGCTGCAAGAAGATAAGATCTGTTTCTTTTTCTCCTCTGTTCCCAGTGTGTGCCATGTCTGACAGTCCCAAAATGAAATGCACTCCATTCTGCTGGCAGGACCCAGAACCAAGGCAAATGAGAAACACGATCAGGGCTGTGGTGCCTGAGGTCCTGTCTGTGATCTTCCCCGCAGTCTGTCTCTTCCCTCTGAAGCCCCAAAGTACCAGATGCTGCCGTTATCTCAGCAATGAAGGACTGAAAGGCATAGCAAATTAAAGCGAGAGATAAAAGATCCTTGCTCTGGAAACTGAGTGTCCATGCGTAACCATTGCACGGACTGGGAGGGGAGCTCGGGGAAGGAGCCAACCTCAAGACTCCCCTGGGGCCAGGCCTGCTGAGACGATGCGGCTGCCCCACCTGCTCCCTTTTCCCCTCAGAAGAGAAGTTGTCCAGGTCAGCAGCCCAGTGTAGTGGCAGCAGGACAGCTGGAGCCAGATGCACAGAGGAGCAGATGGATCTGGGATGAGCTGGTGGAGCTCTCAGGGCTGGTGGTCCATGCAGTAACTGTGACTGTGTCTGTGATGGCTAGTGGTGGTGGGAATGGAAGTGCCACCACCATCATTTCAGTTTTGGTCTTCTGACTCACACTAGCACGCTGAAGCTGAACGTCAGTTTGAGGGAATGTTGCAAAGGTGCCCAACATCAAGACTCTCTGCCCTTTGAGAATGAGGTCTGTGCTGGTTCTCTTGATCTGTTTCTACCTGGACATTACAGTGCAACCATCACTTAGCTATTGATGCAGTGTGTGTGCATGTGTGTGTACACATGTGTACACGGTCTACTGTGTTTTGGGCCATGTTGCTGGGATCAATCTCAGTTCCTTTTCTCCAGCACAAAAGATTTCTCTTGTCTATAAATCCCCATAACAGATTATTTTTACATTGTCTGGTGTTCAAATTGTTGTTGTTGCTTTAAATTTTTAGTGATTTTCAGTTTTTTATTTCTATTTTTATATATATATTTTAATTTATACTAAGCATCCCAGTGGGCATGGCTCCAGGTGCTCTTGTGTTCCAATGCAGGCAGCTACGACACGCAGGAACAAGTATCCCGTGGCCTCTGTTGTGATGATACCCACTCATGGCTGGAGCAAGCCACAGGGGACACTTTCAGTTGATAAGTTTCTTTGAAAGGCACAAAACATCACATCTGACTCTCACATCTGACTCACACCACATCACGCCATTCTCGGGGCTCAGGCTAGGGCTCTATAGAAGGTAAGGAGGGACACAAACTTCCTTATTATTCCCCTTCAATAGTGCATTGCCTGAACACATACTCACTGAGTGCCTACTGTCTGTCCAGCATGGTGTTCAGAGTTGGGAACCCAGCAGGGACAAAGGTGAGGGAGCCCTGCTCTGAGGATGCCCATGTGTTCCTGCCTCCAGAGGCACTGAGGAAACCACTGTGGGGTTGTGTAGCCACCACTGTCAAAAGCCAAAAAAAATGGGAAAATCAATCAGAGAACACTGTTTTCATGATACAAAATATTTAAATATTTCATGACATCTTAGTTATTTTTTAGTCATATTGATTTTCATTTTCATTCCATTTTCCGTTACTCAGTCCTTTATTCAACAATTTTTTGCTGATTAAAATCATATAATTATTTATTTTTAAAATCAGCAAAATATCATACGGGTGATTAAAAGTCAACCAAACTTAGTAAAGTTACATTCTAATGAACATTCTCATTCTCTGCTGATGAGAATTTAAATTGGTGCAATCTTTCTATCAACACCTCAGTGGACATATAGAAATAACATTTACCGGGTATCCGGCAGGTTGGGGGGAAGGAGGAGATGGGTATATACAAACATAATGAGTGCGATGCCCACCGTCTGGGGGATGGTCACGCTTAAAGCTCTGACTCAAGGGGGGAGGGGGAGCAAGGACAATATACAACCTTAACATTTGTACCCCCATAATATGCTGAAATAAAAAAAAAATTTAATGCTCCTTGACATAGTCTATTCTAAAGGAACAGCCAGAGATTCAGTCAAGAATTTATACAAAGGATGTTCATGACAATGATATTTAATACCAAAAGAAATTTAAAGCAACCTCAATGTTCAATAATCGACATTTGTTAAATTAATTATGGTACATGTCTATGTGAGAATATTGTGCAGTTATTAAAAACTACACTTATATAGTGTGATTTTTCAAAAACAGTTTATCAGTGAGGAAAGTGTTTTTACATAAGATTCTATATACATTCATTAGCAATAAGTTTATTAAAATAATTTTACTTCTTTTTTGAAGGGGTAACTAGACTAATATATAAGTGGAATTCAGCACATCAGAAAGGGCAGATAAAACTCCTAATATATATATAAAGAGCTCCTGGTATACCTTGAGTGTTGTGGGAGCCAAGTGCCAGAAACATAGAAATGAATAAAATGTAGCCCCTGCCCCCAAGAAGTGCATAATTCAAAGGCAGAGGGGAAACAAATGGAAAATCACAGCAATATGATGTCATTCAACAAACGTTCATCACACAGTTACTGTATGCTGAATATGTAATAGTGAACAAGTCATACATACCCACTACCCTTTGGAGCTTTTCAAGCAATTGTTTAAAGTTTATATACCACACACACTAAATCAGGCAGACACAAAAGCAAATGTTCAATGATCTGAGTGGGGGTGAGGGGCACAGGATCATGAATGAGTGACATGTGGCACCAGCCTTCAGAAAAGCTCATCCTATGACACTCGGAGACTAAGGAAGCTAAAGCAGAGGAAAGAAGTCGCAGGGTTGGGGGGGGAATCCTACTTTAGGTTGGGGGTATCATCTTTTGAAGGTCAGAGAGAAGGATCCAATAGAAAAATGAAGATTGAAGAACACACACAGATAACAAACAGATCCTGTTCCTAAAGGAAGAGGAAAGCTGAGCTCACGGGCAAAGGATTCACTTTGGCAAGGAAGGAGATAATTGTTCCTTAAGTTTGACAGATAAGGAAGGGGCCAGCAACAATAGAAAGAATCTGAACTGGAAATAAAGTACATTGAACAAGTTCATGATAAAAAAAATAACAAACTCCAAGCTTTTCAGAAATGATGAGCTCACCCTCTGTGAGAAAGGGCTTAGAGGTGGGGACGTAGGAGAGTGGCAATGGAATCCGTGGCAAGCCTGTCAATGGATGGATCTCTCCAAATATTGGGCATTTACAGATTTCATAGGTTCAAACATGCAAGCCTCTGTGAGGAGAGTCAATTGAGTTAGCCTTGGGACCAGGTCACGTGATGAAGGGACTTAAAGACGTACCTAAAACAATCTAAAGAAACTTGTGCACATCTTAGATGCATTCACGTTGTAGCCAACACCCACACATAACTTCGAAAAAGCTGGGTAAGCTTAGATGTTCCCTTACTTGCAAAGAATCAGAAGCTCAATGTAGTAGGGTGGGAAGATCACAGGGCTGGGGTCACCCAGAAGAGGATGGAGTCCTGCTTGGCCGTTCACCAACTGGAGGGCAGTAGGCAGAGAGCTCAGCCGCCTCCTTCGTGGGCATCATAGTTCCTACATGTGAGGTTGTGGACAGGACTAAGTGGTGGTAAAGATGAAGTAGTTAGCACACAACCAAGTGCTCACTACCAGGGGTGGGGAGCCTGCGGCCTCAAGGCCACACATGGCCCTCCAGACCCCCACGTGCAGCCCCTCGGCCAAATCCAAACTTCAAAGAACAAATCTGTTTATTAAAAGGATTTGTTCTGTAAAATTTGGATTTAGTCAAAAGGCTACTCTCAAAGATCTAGAATGCCATATGTGGCCCCAAGGCCTACTGGTTGGTCTAGTTTTGCTTCTTCAGATTTTGCCATAGGACAAAAGATGGACCACCAGGAGGTGGCTTTAGGTTCAGATTTTCCCATTGTTTATAGTAGACTTATGAAGATGGTGCTTTTATTAATATAGTTGATGATATCCACTTTTATTTAAAACTACTGCAAACCACTTTGTCTAGAACCTATGCTTATTTAACAGGGTCTATCTATCTATCTATCTGTGTGTGAAGGATTTCCTAATGGTTATTTTCTTTGATTTGGTTAGTATTATGTCCTATCTTCTCATTTTCACTTTTAAAACTATAACCATTCTCTAAATTCTCAGTATTTATGTAAATAAGTTTTAAAAACATACATAATAATAGTGATGATAAGTAATAGTAAGTAAGAATAGTGCTTTCTTGATTGTTGTATCACCTGTAATTTACTTTAAAATATTTTAGCATAGACAATGTGAGATTACGTGCCTATTATTTGAGTTGAAGTACAACTCAGGCATTCATGGCTTTTCAACCAGACAGGCACACTTGCCTTAAATCAGAAAGGCAGTCCCTTCATTGAAACGGGTATTGCAAGAGTGTCTATTATTGCAAGAGCAATCACTATCTGAGGCTTGGCTAAATAGAATGCAGATTTGGGTGAAATTTATGGCTTGTTAATAAGTTGGTACATATTCATTTGGTGAAATTGAAGGTAATCAAAATATGTGGATTAGCTAAAATATTATGGAATATTTCTCTGCATTGTAATAGAGTATGAACAATCAACGGATCCATGATTTTTAGTGATTTTGCCTAAAGCTTGATCTTTTTCCGTTTCTATATCCATTGAGGAATCCAGAGGGTTCTGTTGCCTACAGCTGCCCACGAGATAAGTAGAAACCTGTTCGTGGAATGCTAGGAGGCTGCCTCCAGCAAACCTTCCAAGCAAGGTGGTGGTCTGAGCTCCTAACTCACAGAACAAGTCGTGTGAGCTGCTTCTGTGCTTGCCTGATAGGAACTCTTTAGCTTAAGAGGTCTGTATGTGTGTCAGAATTTTAAATGAAGCTGGCTTTCCTTACAGCCTACTCACCAGGTTGTAGAGAGAGAAGTCTATACTCCCTCATCTCTAACTTCTTTGTAAGCTGCCATTTTCTACCTAAAATACCTAAGAGTTTTACAAGACCAAGCTTCCTAAGGTCAGCTGGTATACTAATATAATAAGTAATAACCACAAAAGTACTACTAATAATATTCAAGTACAAGTCCTCCTTGAATTCCAAGTAGGAGTTTCTCCACTAGGATTAATATTTTGGCCAATATGCTAGAATCTTTCACATTTTGGAGTCCATGTTTATCAGAGGACTGAATTGTTACAATTCCGGCTTATGTAGTGCTTTTGTGCTTTTGCCTTTCTTTCCTGATCAGCTCCTAATCTGGGCACACACTTTTAGCTATTGGAGTCCCCTGCTTTGTTTTAACATTTGACATTCTGTATCCAAACCCCTGGAGCAGAGATGTTGACTTGAGTCCTATAAGGCAAAAACAATGACTTTCTTGTTCACCCCATATCCTCAGTGCCCAACATAGAATGTTGGCCCATAGAATGTGCTCAGTAAATACTGGTTAAATGAATGTAAGAAATAATGAACAAATGAGCATTTTTCTTTTTCTAGTCAATGTAGTCAATCTTCGTGAGTGGCTTTCTAACTTCTTATCTTTCTGTCCCATGGGAGTCTGCATGGGTGGGACTGGCAGCTGATGGGCACTAAACAGAGAAAACTGCGGTAAATTGTTGGTGATGTGTCTTCTCATCTCCAGCTTGGTTTCCATCAGTTCTTGGCCAGAATTGCCCTGAAGCTTATCCACATCACAGATTTAAGCTAGAAAGAAAGAAAGTCATTAATTTCTTTCTTTTAAAGAAAGTCATAATTTCTTTCTTTCTTTCTTTGAAAGAAAGAAATTATGATGATCTTTCCTTAATGGGGGAAGTTGAAATTATACAGATAAAGAGCTGCTTAAAATAAAAATAAATAAAAGATATAAATAAATAATAAATTAATTAATAAAAAATAAATAAAAGAAAATGTCTCATTTCACCCAGTTTTGGAAGTCAAAACTCTTGTCTATATGAAGCAAAGAACAGAAAAGTATGATTTCTCTTGTGCAGTACTTGAAAGCCATTCGCTTGAATACAAGGCCTGAAATGCTCTTCAGAATGGCTTATTATATCTCTGTAGGGTCCTGTGTCCTAAATTAGAAGTGGCAAGTTATGGCCCTTGGCCTAACCCAGCCTGTTGCCTGCTTTTGTAAACAAAGTTTTATTAGCACACAGCCACACCCATTCATTTACATATTGTCTGTGGCCACTTTGCCACTAGCAAAGACAAAATTTATATTGTCTGTGGCCAGCAGCATCAGGTTGCACAGAGACCTTCCTCCCAATAAAGCATAAAATATTTACTATCTGGACCTTGGGAGAAAAGATTTGCTGACTCCATCCTGAATGTCTGGAAAGACTTATCTCTTAGCCAGGATAAAAAAATGGTCCTCTCTCTATAATTAAAATAACCAAAGTGATAACAGAAGGTATATAACACACTTCAAAAGCACCAGGATTCATGTCAGACTTGTTTTAGGTATTCAGTTATGAAAAGGACTGGATGTTTTATTTGTTTGCTTATATGTTGCCTCATGGTACAGAGGATTTGAACTAGTATATAAAAATACATATGATATAACAAAAAGTTAAAGTATTAATAAAATTCCAGACAAACAAGACACAAATTAAAATAGGAGATGGAAATAAGATGGAAGTGTTTCTCCATTTAGAATTTAACCATTTAATTCTATTTATTTTATTTTATGTTAATATTGCAATCACTACTTTCTTCTATTTGCTGTTGTACTAAGTCTATTTAGTTCCTTTAATACTTTTTAGAATTATCAAATATTCAGATATGTTAAAGAGTTTGTTTTTAAATATTACAAACCTATGTCTTCACTGTGCACATTTTTCAAACTAATATTCAACATCTTGGTGCCATATTTGTTTAGAACATTTTTTTAAATACAATGTTGGCTTATATAGTAACTCTCCCTCATCCCACTGGCTGATTCTCTCACAACACAACCTCTATCCTGAAGGTGGTTCACATCCCTCCAATCCATATTTAAAATTTATAATATGTGTATGTACTCATTATATATGGCGTTGTTTCCTGCTTTTTAATTTATATGAATGGGGCATTATTTTATTCATAATATTTTACAACTTGCCTTTATTTCTCAACATTAAATTTTAGAAATTCATCTAGGCCAAAATAAATAGATTCAGTGTATTTGTTCTAACAATAGTAATTAAATTTATTTATTCATTAGCAATAAGTAAACATTGAGATTGTTTCAATTTTAAAGTATTTTAAAAAAAAAGCTTTGGTGAACATTCTTGTACCTTCCTCCTTGCACAATGTGGGGGTTTTGCTAGGGTTCATGCATGGAGGAGAAACAGGTCTTAAGGTTTTCTCACTAGATAATAGCCAAACTACCCTCTGAAGTGTTTATACCATTTTATACTGTAACCATTAGCACGGAAATTTTCTTTTTCCCTATATCTTAAACAGCAAATCCCCAAAAGGAGGTTGGAGCAGAACAGGAAATAAATAAACTTTGAAAAGAAAGCATAACTGGAGATTGTAAGCAGCAGCATCGTGAACACCTTTCAGTTCCCCTGGAGTTCTGGCTTTGCTCTGTGAGCAATGGGAAACCTTCAAATTCTCTAATATGAGCTTAGTTAACAGGTAAATATTCTCTTTGCTTCTTTCTTGAATCCTAAATGAGTTGCTTAAGCAAGAGCCCTAAAGACTGACCATAGTCTCAAGTATTTATTGATTCAGATCTTGGGAATCTAAGAAGGTCAGGTCTAAGAGCCAGATATTTGTGGACTAATTCCTGCTGTTAGTTTCTTAGAGATAACTTGCTGAATGTTCTCTTCCCTCCAACATCTGTCAGTTGGAAATCTTATAAGAAATGCTCCATGTCCAAGGACAAGAACAAAAAGGACTATGTCCAACACTCTCTGGGCCCATTGAGAAGCCACCAAGGTAGACTAAAATTTTGTTTAAAATAATGGGTGATTGTTCCACAAAGTTCTGATGCTGATGGGTTTTTTTAATCTAATGCGATTCAGAAAATATTTCCCAGGTCTCTCTTGTCATCATTTCTTCCTTATTATCCTAAAAGTCACCTACTGTTGTGGGTAAAGGCAGATCTAACCTTCTTCTGAAGCTACATCCTGACCTTATCTTCTGACAGCCACCTAGAAGGATGGCTACTTAACGGGACACCTGGGTTGGTTCACCTTCCTTGGATATTCATGTACTGAAGTGCCCAACTGTCCTAGAGACAGTTCTTTGTTTCATTGGAAGGTGTGAACAAATGTGAACTTGAAAAAGCCAGTCCTTTAAAATGGATCCTGAGTGGCTAATTTGGCCTAAATTTAAAATACAGCCAAGTGGCCATTTGCTGACTAGAGAGGTTATACACGTTCTCTGAGTTACCCCAAAATTCACATCTCTGTTCCACTTTGGGACTCCGGAGCTCCTCTGAATCAACAAATCAGAACCTACCTGAATGAACCAATCAGAGCTCATCTACCTTGACCAACCAAAGCTCAGCTGTATCAACCAATGTGAACTAAAGGAGCTTGAATCCTTCATTTGCATAAACAGACCTGATTGGGAACCTGAGCAGGAACTTTCTCTACAAAACCCTAACCTTCCATTTGTTCTCCAGAAAGCACCTTCGTTTTACACAAAGGCTGTGTCTCCCTGGTTTGCAAATTGTTCACTGCAATAATGTTTCCTCCAAATTACTTTTCAGAGAACTTTGGTTCACAGAGGAATGTTCAGCACCTTCTCTCACTGGGCAAACCCCCTTACTTTTCTCTTCCAGTTTCCCTAGGTCTCTCTTCCAATCTCCCTCCACAAACTGTGCCAGAGACAGAACAAACTAGACACTTGGGGTCACAATACATAGCAAGTTATTGGTCCAGCAGCTCTGAGAAGGTGTGTGCATAACCACAGAGCAGGGTTCTTCCATTCACAGATTCTCTAGCTCCAGATTCTTTCAAAAAGAAAGATACTTTAAAATAGGAGAGAGGGAAGAAGAAGACAGAACCTTAGCCAGGTGTGCGGTAGGGAAGTGGAGCTGGCCTTAGGGAAGACCAGGGACAGGGACTCTCTGTTTCTATCTGTGTGCTTGCCTTGTTTCCCCTGGCTGACTGTCTGAGTGCAGCTTGAGTAACCGCTTCTTCAGTATATAGTCATAGGGTTCTGTACATACTGGGACAAGAGGGGACATAGGACTTCCACATTGATCCCAGCTGAAACAAGCCTCATGGAGAAGTAGGGTTGGTTCAGCCTGAGCCTGGTGTCTGCCAGGTCTAGGGCGTCAGAGAATCCTGACTGACAGTCCTAACTTGAACAAATGGTTAAATAAGAAGGATACACATTTCATCTGAAAGACAAGAAGTGCTGTTCTAAACAGAAAAAAATTCATTGTTGTCACTTCTCGTGGTGATATACTCTGATTCTACCAGACCATGCCCAAACTTTCTGGCCTTGGATACCTTTACCTTGATTCAGTGCTGTATAGAAAGGAATTTTCTTCTGTGACAGAATCTTTTTTGGTCTTCCAATTCTAGTGACCATTTTGCTTGTCATTTCAAATAACTGAACATGTTCTGAAATTTCTTCTGGCCTAGGTGTCTCTTAAAGGCAAACACATGATCCAAACATTACCCAAAACGTTAAAGTTCAGGGACTTTGCTGAGGCCATGGTGCCCTGTCCTCTCTTGTGTTCAGTAACACCGATTTGCAAGTACCTTGTAGTTATTTTGCCTGGGTGCAGGCCATGCTGGGTGACGCACATCCAAACAAGATGAGGAAAAGATGTGCTGATTGAACAAATTTTTTACAACATGGAGACTTTTCGTGCTACTTCTCACATGTTGCCTGTTGTACCTCGGGCATAGCTCCACATGCAGCAGCATCGACTAAATACTAGGATCACCAGCCTCTCTTGACTATGGATGGTCTCAAGGCTTCTGTGGTCTTCTAAGGGTTAACTGGCGAGAGGCGTGTGGGATTCCAGGGCCTGCAGTTGATTTCCACGAGTCACTTTTTGCAGAACCAGTGCCAGCACAACATCTGGTGTGCACCTGAATAAATCCCAGAAGTTTCCATTTCAATATTGTATAAATTCTGCACCTTGGCTCATGGCTATTAAACCCACTGTGGTGAGATCTCCAGCGAGCATGGCAGTATTTCCGTCATGAGGGAGGACCACTCCAAGGACAGCAGCGTGAAGACATCTCCACCCACCGCACACCCCAAAGCCTCCGGAGACAGCTGTCATCTAGGTTCCTTCTGCTGGTAATTCCATTTAGCTCACTCTGTTTTGTTTTGTTTTTTTCTTCTTAAGCAAGCTGTGCATTCCGGCATGGGAACTCTCTTACTGTCTCCTGCAGTTCCTTCTTCCACTCTTCCAGACTCAGTTTCTCCCTGAAAGGCATAGCTATGTGTACCCTGTCAACCCCTACCCATGCATTCTGGTCAGCCAAGCCTTGTCCTTCAATGTGGCTTAAATTAAAATCAGGTCCCCTGAAGGGGGCCACCAACTCACTGCCTTCCCTCTTTCTCCTTTGCTCTTTTGTGCCCCTGAACAGAATTCTTTGAGGAACTCTAGGCAGAGTTGCCCATGCACAGTCCTGGCCTCCAGTTGCTTCCCCCGAGTGAGAGTTGCAGCTGGAATTGCAGAATATTAAGGCTAATAGGTCCTGTACGGTTATTTGGCCCCATTGCCCCATTGTGCAAATAAAAATAATGAGTCTGTAAGAGGATCCTGCTTCTCCCAGGCCAACCAAGCATTCTCAAGCCTCGTAGCCTTGTGCGCACTCTGTCTTCTCCCTGGTACACCCCTCAGCACTGCAGCCTCTGGTGAATTCCAGCTCACTGTTCTGCACAGAGCCATGATGGCACCTCTGGGGAACTTTCTTTTCTCCCTCCCATGGAATTCATTATGTTCTCCTTGGGCTTCCTGGTGTCGCATAGCACTTCCGTTATAGCCTCTCACAGTGTGTCAGACATACAGACACTGTCTTAGCTTGTCCCCACTCCCGCACAGCAAATCCTGAGAGAGGGATGCTAATGCCAGTGCCTGACTTGGGAGCCAACACCGGAAACCACCCATGAGAGATGGAGTGGGGAGGAAAACCTAGGAAGGGTGAAGGCTTGAGCAGGTTCTGCCTATGGACGGTGGGGGGCTCAATCCCTCTGGGACCTTCTGACTAGCCTGAGAAGGACATGCCTCAGAGCAGTGCAGAACAAGAAAGCCAGTGCATTTGTCTACTGACTTTGATGCCTCATTTTTGGGGGGGCTGCTTTTGAACATAAACTGCCTGGCACTTCTAGCTTCCTCAAACTCAAGATAAAGTGCCCTCCTCAGGCAGAGACATCCTGCAACTGTGTGCAGGGGACTTTCAGTGTGGTCCAAGAGACCAACAATGTCTTCTCCACATGCTAACTTTCCTGTGTCCCCCAGAAAAGAAGAGTCTGGAATGCCTTCATCTCAGCGTCCCCAAAACATGGTCTATAACAGGCGAACTCATTATTTTCACTGAGGTCAAAAATGAATTAAACCAATTAATAAGCTCACACAACTAAGGGACAGATGTAAAGCTTGAAGTTGGGCTCTTGACTCCACGTTTTTCCAAAGCGCTGTATTCCTCAGAATTTTCCGCTGGCTCACCCCTCTGCTAGCATCAGGGAAGTTTGTGTGTGTCCTCTGGGTCTTGGGGGACTTAGTCCAAAGCAGCCTGTCATCAGCAAGGTGGTTTTTTAAAAGTTTATTTCTTAAATCTCTATGAATTATATTTTGTTCCATAATGTATCTATATTTAAGTATTTTTAAAACATTTAAATTACCAATAAAAATTATTAACTATTGTTTGTACCTTTTTTTGTGAGAAATTGATGTTCTAGATTCATTTTCTGTGGCTTCCTGTATCTCCCAGCTCATGCCGTCCCCAGGTGGAGAGTCCCAGTACCTCTTACCATGTGGGAGCCACACGTGACAGAGATGGAGGTCTGTTAGCTCTGTCACCTGGGACATTGGGGGTCTCCTGCCTTAGCCTCTAGACCCATGTTGCCTGAGTCCCTGGGCTATGACCCCACAGATACAGAAGGACTGCTCATGCAGGAGGTGACAATCTTAGCAACATAGGAGCAAAGAGAGGGAGGCACAAGACCTGCAGTGTGTCTTCTCAAGGGGCTGGTTCATGTCTGCTCATCCCCTGGTCCCCCTCCACACTCAGAGATCCTTCCTGACTGTCTGCCCAGCCCCACCTCACCGTCCACACTCACCGTGCAGAACGCTCTTACACCACAGCAGTGGCCAGCGATACGGATTCTCCTGAAGATTTTGTTAGAAGTGAAGGCACTAAAATTGGTGGATGTCCCCATAAAACAACCTGTCTTGGATCTCCTCAACCCAGTGTCAAGCCTTCCTGCTTGAAGATTAAATAAGATAATACATATATATGTATTGCATATATGTATTGCATATATATGTAATGCATATATATACATTCACATACGTCTATGCATGTGTGCATGTGTATGTGTACACCTGGATGCAAAGGAAAATAACCCAGGACCCCATGTGATCCACTCTCTATGTGAGGTGAACTCAAAGAACCTCAGCCTAGTCACTGCGTAGTGTCTAAAAAGGAATTCCAACTGTTGTTTCTGTCTACCATTTTACCACATAAGGGGATTAGATGTATTACTATACTCACATTTCTCACAATGTTTAGAATTTCCCTCAAAGTTCTCTGGGGCATCTCCCACCAGACCTCCACCCAACCTTTGCTCTATACCCTTCCCCTCTCACCTGCCTCCCCCCTCCTGCTGCCTCATGTCCAGAGACACGCTTATGAGATCGTGTGTATTTGTTGAATGAACAGAATCTCAGGGTACCAGCTTTGCTGGGTTAAGCCACATCTTGACATGAACATAAATTTATGCCCTTTTATTGTATAAATGTCAGAGATTGTCATTATTATTGCCAATATAGCAAGAGGCCAAGTGCATAATTAGTAAGAGTTTCATCAAGAACCTTTATCAAAACGTCCCAAAACAATAGATGTTGGCATGGATGCAGAGAGAGAGGAACACTCCTACACTGCTGGTGGGACTGCAAACTAGTTCAACCTCTGTGGAAAGCAATTTGGAGATATCTTAAAGCAATACGAGTGGATCTACCATTTGATCCAGCAATCCCGCTACTGGGTATCTACCCAAAAGATCCAATGACACTCTACAAAAAAGATACCTGCACTTGAATGTTTATAGCAGCACAATTCATAATTCCAAAGCTGTGGAAACAACCCAAGCGCCTATCAATTCATGAGTGGATTAATAAAATGTGGTATATGTATACCATGGAGTACTATTCAGCTCTAAGAAACAATGGTGATATAGCACATCTTGTGTGTGGATAGAGCTGGAACCCATACTACTAAGTGAAGTATCCCAAGAATGGAAAAACAAGCACCACATGTACTCACCAGCAAACTGGTATTAACTGAGTAGCACCTAAGTGGGCACATAGGAACTACATTAATAGGGTATTGGGAGGGTGGGAGGGGGAGGGGGCGGGTATATACATACATAATGAGTGAGATGTGCACCGTCTGGGGGGTGGTCACGCTTGAAGCTCAGACTTGTGGGGGCAAGAGGGCAAGGGCATTGTTTGAAACCTTAAAATGTGTAACCCCATAATATGCTGAAATAAAATTTAAAAAAAGAACAGCATCTTTCCAGAGGGAAACCATGCAACAAGGCCCCAGTGCACATTCTGAGGGGTGCTAGAATACCCCCAAGAGTGGGGAGGAAATCAGACGTGGCCCTCAGTGCTGTGCCTATAAGACACGTGTGGACACCTTGCATTTCAGCTTCATCATCTCCAGATAGTTAGTAGTACTTGTCCTTAGGAGATGTGTTTTCTTTAATGCTGCTCAGAGGGAGCCCAACAGCCCTGCGGTTCTCTTTAGTGGGAACAGAGAAAAAAATAAAAGTCAAATGCAGGAAGTGTATCCAACCTCATCCACATGAATGAATTTCCCATCCCTGGGGTGGTGGGAGTGTAGGACAATGGCCTTGCTGCTTTATGCTGGGCCTGATCACCCTTCAGGATAGCAAGACTTAGACTTTGGAGAAAATGAAGAAGAAATTACTTCCTGGGAAAAGGTTCGGGTTTCCTGGGGCAGAGGGCAGATTCTCCTGGAGAGATTTCAATAATGACGGCTACAATCCCCTCCCCCCATGTGCGTGCTGAAGCACCCAGGCAGATGGGAGCACATATACACAGAGCACCCTGGCTCAGATGCCATGGGAGTGGCCCACATCTCCAGGGTGCCTTCTGCTGGCTGCTCTGGGAGCAGCTATGAAGGTTCTCAATGGCAACTTCTCCAGAGGCCTTTAAGCTGCGCCTCACGACCCCGGAGCACTGGGGGCCAAGGGCAGACCAACGCTGTGTGTGAAAGTCCAGCCCTTTGCCTAAGGCAGCACAGACTGCCCCAGACAACTTGGGCCCCTCTCCCGGGATGGGGCTCAGGCTGGATTTCACCAGCAACTGCACCTTTGCTCCGTTTCCCCTTCCCCATGCTCTCTATCCCTCTTCCAGAACATCTCCCAAGAGAATCCCTCAATCAGTCACTTGCACAACAATCTCCACCTCAGATTTTCCTTCCAGGGAGCTCAGTTGAAGACAACCCCCTTGTGAGGAAGGACTGGCTCTCTCTTTGAGATGCAAAGATGGGCCATGCCATCTTTCTGACCTAGAGAGTGCATTCTGGAATTGCTCTAAATCTGTTGAAGGTTCTCCAGGTCTGGAGATGCCAATCTGAAGAGACAAGGAGGCACAGTCAGAAACGGGGTCTGTGTTCTCCTAGTTGAAATCAGTTCTTCATCTCTCAGACAGCCAGTAGGACGGCAAAGTGAACAAAATAATTTTTCGTTCTTGGTGACAGCACCATTCCCATAATGTTAGCTTTGCTGCCTGCTCTCGTGGGCGTGTGACAACAGAATGCTGGCTCGGTGGCACATACTGTCTGTCAGCTGGCTCTGGTCACAGAAGACTTACTGCTGTGAACCTCTCTCCCGTTCTCAATGGAGGCGATGTTTCTGCTTTCACCCCAATGTTTTAAAGATGAAGCGATGACCCCGATTAGCTTTGCTTTCTTTATATGATTCTAAAAATAACAACTATCTTCTTTTATGTTTTATTTGAAACTGGCTCACGAATTCTCAAGGATGCATCTCCTTTGAATGTGTTTTTGTTCAAGAGCCCCAAAAGCAACAGCAGAAAAGATAAGCATTTTGACATGTGCTATTTCTGAATTCTTAAGATCTGAGAAGTTAAAAGCAAAATATGCTCAAGAACAAATGAAAACATGTGAAGTCAAAATGTGCCTTCTGGCCCCTGCATCTTTGCTGAGGCAGATCCTGCTTCCTGGAAGCCCATCCACCCTGTCACCAAAGCATCCTCCAGGCCAAGCCTCCCAAGAAATGCTCTCTGGTCACTCCAATCCCAAACGTTCCCTCCTTGACTGATCACTCATTAATCATATTGCACATTTGTACCTAATGATATCACATGGGGACCAGGGCTAAGATTGCTAGGACAGCTTCATAAGGCTTGGCTCACACCGCCGCCCCAGGATTTACTGTGATACTGAAGGACTTACCTGAATTACCCCAGCCACAGCTGCTTCTGCAGCCCTGTGACCCTGATACCTTCGCAAGGCTGTGTACAAAGATTAACTGACGCATGGAACCTCAGGAACCCAACAGAGGAGACCCACAATACATATTTGCCCTCCCCTCTTCCTGGCCTTTCTTGTGTTACTCATCTTCACATGGAGAATGTGCGTGTCATGGTTCTCAACTACATTGCAAGCTACTTAGGAAGACAGGGTTGGAGTGGACGTGGTGTATTGGAGAGGTGGTCCCAGCAAGTCCCAGGAAGGGAATGGGGAAGTGAGACAAAGAAGGCAAGGAGCTTGCAGAGAGTTAGAGCGAGGTGCCACTGTGGGTAACCAGAGCTTAGTGCCGTGGACGAT
The DNA here is from genome assembly GCA_008750895.1 of Mirza zaza. NCBI lineage: Eukaryota > Metazoa > Chordata > Mammalia > Primates > Cheirogaleidae > Mirza > Mirza zaza. Next base: position 93,445 of record VSMD01018125.1, read on the forward strand.
GACGGAAAGCATGTGCCTCAGGGTCATCCCGCCTGAGGGCCCTGGGGGCTGGGGACTGTTTAGTGCACCAACTCCCATCAGTCACTGGCTAGGGGCTGTCCCAGGACACTTCCAGCCTGCTCTGTTCTCGGACATAGTCGTCTCCCAAAGGCGCTAGTGGAAGCCCCGAGAGATGCATGCATGCAGCTACTGGCTACCGGACACTCTGCCCTGAGGTGACAGCATTTGCTCCACATGCCTTTAGTGAAGAAAAGAGTCCATCCATGGTTGTGACTGGCTCTAAAACAAAAAATTTGAGTGTTAATATTAACCTTCATGCAATGCACGGGGTTAGTTGTGGACTGCTTTTGCTGACAAGAAGGAGAAGAATCTCACTCCCGCAGTAAAGATTTTATTTAAATCTAGTTGGGAGACTTCTTTAAAAGCCCAGCTAGCTTGAGGACATAGAGAATGGAAGCATGAAAGGTCACATGCATATGTGTCTATGTGCATTCACGTAATAAGCTCAGTTCAAATGCCTCCTGCAGGTCAGTGAAGTAACCAATCAGACTGTGCAATTAGTACAAGGAAAACGATAAGTACACACTGAGAAGGGTGATGAAGGATGAAGTGGTGAGTCCCAACACAAATCAAGGGGCATCGTCCGAGGAGGTAGCATTGGCCTGAGAGCTTACAGATGCCTGGCAATGAACTAGGCGAAGGGTCGAGGGTGGGCATGGTGGGGGACTGGGAAAGGACGTGGGGCAAGAGACCCTGTGGCAGGAGGGAGTGCGGAACGAAGCCACCATGAGGACACCTTACTCCAGAGGTTTGGGGTTGTGGCCTTGGCTGAGTCATTTAATTTTCCTGCATCTCACCTGCTACATCTGAGCTATGGAAAAAAATAGCGCCTACATTACGGCAGCCCTGTCCAAAAGAAATTTCTGGGATGGTAGAAATGTCATGTCTGTGCTGCCCAGTATGGTGGCCTCTGGCTACCTCTGACCATTGAGCACATGAAATGCATCTACTGAGACTGAGAAACTGAATGTTGTATTTTATTTAATTTCAATTAATTTAAATTTAAATAGTCAGAGATGACTAGTGGCTACCATATTGGATAGTGTTGCTTTAAATTGTGGTTTTAGGGATTAAACTGAATTCATCCTTATATCTAAAATGTCTGGCACAGAACAGTGCCCCATCCACCTTGGCACCCTTGCCTGGGGTGAGATCCTGGTGTCAAAAGTCAGGTCTCTATATCCAATACTAATTTAAAATTGCCTTCAACAGGAGTGCGTTTGGTTCCAGCGTGGCTTGCTGCCAGCAGTCCCCACTGGTAGTGATGACATTCCTGGCATTCTTCCAGCACCATGATTGACTTGGCCAACCAAAGACAAAATTCAAGTGGCAGCCACTAACCAGTATGAAATATCTCAACTTTAGCCCAAACGGGGGACAAGGACAGTCACCAAGGCTGCAGAAACAGGGCTCAGCAGATGACCTAAAAGACAAGAAGAAAAGGCCCATTTAAAGACTAAAAATCAGTGGCTGAAAGCTATTAAGCTCACTCCTCTAGTTCAAAGGGATTTGAAATGGCAATTTGTCAGGCAACTGTTGTCACTTTAGATGCCCCCAGTGCTTTCTTTGAAGCCCTTGATTGACTGCAGGAGGCTATGCCAGATTCTTCTAAGGACAGGATTTCCACAGTTGAACACATTTACGTCCCAGTAATTATGATTCTCCCCAAATTTAATCAACACAAGGCAAAAGAGTGCAAATTTGAGAAAACATGCATGTGCTCTGCGAGGTCCAGGCTGTGGCCTCGGTGGCTCTGCCTGCAGCCAGAAGACCAGTTAGCTGGATGGTTTTGGTCCCTTAATCATACAGATCAGATGCTGGGGAAAGTTTCCCTGCTGGCGAGGGAAAGAGGGAGCGTCATAGTCTGGGGATATCTTCAGTTCTGCTCTTTCATCCAACAGTGAAACAGCTTTAGACTTGAGACAGCCAGTTCCTAGGAAAGAACAGCCAATTGAGAAAGAAGGAGCCTGACTAACTCACACAGTGTCCCCTCTTCAGCTAACAGAGGTGGAATGCCGAAGTGAGTTGTTCACCAGTTGTTTCTGAAAATGGACACAAAGGCAAGTATGCCCCTCTGAAGCGGTGGGTGACTGGTGTAAATGAAGATGAATGTGGAGGAGAATTAGTGAGTGAGAAAGAGGACTGAGAACTGAGGTGTCCACTGAGCCCTAAGGCAGACTTGCTTCTGGAAATGTCCAGGATGGAGAGGGAATGTGATAAGTGCTCTGAAGCATTTTTGCCTGAGGAACAACTATTTTTAAGTTAATTTTCTATTTATGACACTCATTCATCAAGAACGGGGAGCTTGGCATGGTGCTTACAGAGTGGGGTGAGCATGGGGAGATGGGCCAGGGTGGTGATATCTCCTGAACCTCCTACAGCAGGGTCAGACCGGAAATGGTCTGAGGCAGAAAGGGACAGAAGCTGTCATGAGAGCCCACCGTCTTCCTGAACTTCTAAGAGCCCTGTACAGCAGGCAAGAGCAGCATCCTAGGCAGGAGGAGGGAGAGTGACACATAGTTAAGATGGGAGCTGAGGTGGACCCCTGTCTACCTTGGTGACACATCCATGGTGAAAAACTAAAGAAAAGCTACAGCAGGAAAAAAATGCATGATATCTACATACAACATGTGGGAATAGGACCAGGAGTGAGGTGGAGGGGAGCCCCTCACCAAAGCAAGATGAACAGGTGGAAATATGGTGAAGCCAGGAAAGATCTAGAAGGACAGGGTGGGAGGAAAGCCCGCTTCTATCTGTTTCACAGGTATTATGGTTTGGATGTTTGTCCCCTCCATATCTCATGTTGAAATTCGATGCCCAGTGTTGGAGGTAGGGCCTGATGGGAGGTGTTTGGATCACAGGGGTAGACCCCTCACAGATGGCTTGGTGCCCCTCTTGCATGAGTGAGTTCATTCTTTCTCTTAGTTCCCACCAGAACTGGTTGTTGAAAAGAGCTTAGCACCTCCCTCCCCTCTGTCTGTTGCTTCCTCTCTCGCCATGTGATCTGCACACAACAGCTCCCCTTTGCCTTCCACTGTGAGTGGAAGCTCCCTGAGGCCCTCACCAGAAGCAGATGCTGGTGCCATGCTTCTTGTACAGCCTGCAGAACCATGAGCCAAATAAACCACTTTTCTTTATAAACTTCCCAGCTACAGGTGTTCCGTTAAAGCAACACAAAGAACTAAGACAATAGGTGTATATTCCCAGGTACAGAAAGCCAGGAGACAACACATGTGTGCAAAAGCACATGGACACACAGTAGGGGTCAAAGGCCAAAGCCCACCAGGGTGTTCACCATTCTGTTTTCGATGCATACAAGTTGGCTGCACAAGGAGAGGGCTTTGACAGCGTGACACCACGGGGCCACGTGAGCAGTGTGAACCCTGCATTTATACAGGCCGATCTATCTCATGGAACTCAAACAACATTCATTCTCCATGAATAAACCAAGAAGAAACTAACCCTTTGTGAGATTCTGTATGAATTATTCAGACAAAAGAAAATGAATGACAATATGCATAGGTGGCAGAAATAGTGTGAACTCAAAATCAAATCCAGTTAGCAGGCTGAAAAGGTATTCAGAAGAAGAGATGTAAGACTTTGATGTTGATAAATTCATTGGTCTAAATTTATTCTGGAAAAACTTGCCTTCCAAGTACAAAAACAGGATAGGAAAACACTTTTTCCTGGAGCTTTTATCATCACTCTTCTAGATAAGAAAGTTGCCAAGATCTTGAGTTGGTGAGGTCCAGTCCAGGGTTGTGCAGAATTTTGAAAGAGGCAAATGCTAGATACTAACTGCGTAACAGTCCATCTCCCAAGGCATTTGCACATGGTACCCAGTCAAAGAAAAACGTAGCTACTTCACTCGCATTAAAAATGGAAAGCCTTCACCAGCTCATGTATTATGAAACACATTTTAGAGTAAATGTAAAATATCTCATTTGTAAAATATGTCACGGTAGTCTAGCAGGCCACTGCAGTCCAGAGCCTCTTGGCCATTAGTGAGGTGAAAATGCCTTCTTTATCAGTGGATGAGAGGGAATTGTTGAACTATTGCTAAAGAGCAGAGTACGGCAGGACCAGGCATTGCACTGCACAAGGCAAATTACACAAGTATCACGTGGTGTCCACTGAGCTTTACCAAACAGCCGAGGGTCTCTAACTTAGTGAGCTTCGGAATCTTCTGGAGGGCTTGTTAACACAGATGTTGGGATCCCAACCCCAGAGTTTCTGATTCGGGAGGTTCGCGTGGTGCCTGAGAATCTGCATTTCTAACAAGCTCCCAGGTGATGTGGATGCTGCTCACCTGCTCACCCACCGTACTTTGAGAACCACAGCTTTCTACAAACTTTTCTTCTGCCACTCAATTTGGAAAGTGGTAAGCATAGAGAGTGAGGTGCATCTCCAATTCTGCTCACACCCTTGAGACTATTCGAACAGGAAATCTCTCCAGCTGAGTTGTTCTCCTTTTATTAAAAAAAAAAAAAAAAGGTCAGGTTCATTGAGTAGTTCTTAATGCTGTCTTTAGATTTGATCAAAAAGGCCTTTGATTGTCATCTTTTCTCATTAGAATTGTGATTTTTTTCATTCGTTGCCTCATAAATAGATCCTGTTGATTATTGGCATTGATCCAGGTTCTGGCAAGAAGAGAGAGGTCTTCTCTGATCTTTGGCCAAAACTTCCCCTACAACATAGTGCCCACTACATGGTTTAATCCAGTGTTCCTTTAAAGAAAGAAATAAGGTTCGGTGTGAAATTGCTATTTCTCAGTGAACTCATGCTAGCTTCTTGTGATCACAGGTTCCTTTTAAAAGGAAAGCAGAATGGGTAATGTATTCCAGAATCTTGCCAGTGACTGACATGTTAGGTGTCTGCTCCCTTGGTCATTGTTCACTCTGCAGCAAAATAAAACTTAAGGACTTGCCTTTTCTCCAAGTTGTCCACCAACTTTACACCATCATTTCCCAGCAATGGGCTGGTGCCTGTGGCTGTCCTTTGGCTTCAGCCATGTCCCCAAGGGCCCCTTGCTTGTCTAGTATGAATCATGCTCTGCACACTCAGGACTTGCAGGCTCACCTCACCTCCATAAGGACCTTCTTTCTAGTCTTAGTCCTTGCTCCAGAAGCAGGACACTCCCTTTGTCAAAGGAATCTCCATGGTCCCAGCTCCTTTCTCCATATCTCCAGAAATTGCACACTAGAGCATGAGCAGCTATGAAGGCCCTGGTGGTCCCCAGCTGATGTCCATGGTTATGTGTGGCCTGGGCTTGTGCTGGGAGGAGATGACAAAAGAGGCTGACAAGCACAGATCCATAGATGAGATGTTGCCAGACAGTCTCCTGATTGTAGTCCCTCTGGCAAGGGCAGTTTTGGTGAAGCGCCCAATTTGTTCCATTGAACAAGGTTCCACCATAAAAAAATGCTCTATGAGTGTGGATGTTGCTTCCCCACAAGTCCTTCACCTCATTCAGGTGACCTTCACTCTTCTCTGAACACAGTGGTCCTGTTCCTTCTTCCCGAGACTCTCTTACCCTAGAAATCTGCAAGATTGAGGTCTTTATCCAAAGACCCCTCTCAGTGAGACCTTTCCTGAATATTTTACTCAAAATTGCAACTGTTCCCACCCCAACTCTTGCAATCCCTCTTTCTTGCTTTATTTTTCTCCTTAGCACATGCCAATATTGAAAATGCTACTGATTCCACCAGTTTTATCACGTTTATTTTCTGTCCTCTCTTGTACACAGAAATTTTTGCCTACTTGTTCCACTGGTGTTTGGAACAGTGTTTGGTGTGTAGGGAATACTCCTCAGTAAATACTGAATGAGTGAATGAATGAACGAATGAAATGGAAGAAGGAAGCCGTGAAAGGGAAGGTGGGAATGGAGACACTGCATGCTATCTTACCAGCGGACATCATCTCAGTTGCAAGGATTTTTAGATATGAGGCCATACAGAAGTCAGATATTTGGTTATCTTACAACCCTCCATGCTCATGCACCCCATCAAAGGACTCGGGGTCCCCTTGAGTTACTACTACTGCAGTTTAAGGGCATCTAGTCTAGGTAGCCTCAAATGGCTGTTCAGCTTTTCAGCTTTTAAATTCCATGGTCTATGAACACTTAAATAGCTTGTCCTCCGACATGTCATTATTTCTTCCTCC